>PVJX010007689.1:0-69605 GCA_004027295.1 Dolichotis patagonum
TGTCACATAAGACCTTTTCAGCAGTTTTCTGTTGGAAAAGCACTCAGTTAAGGCTCTATCAGGTTTATTGGAATGGTTTGGGTGCGTGTGCATGTGCGTGTGCATGTGTGTGTGTGTGCCCATGCATGAGGGAGAAGAACATTAGAAAACTGGTTAACCTACTACAAGATAAAACCATATCTTTTGTAGATCTTGGAAAAGTCTAGCCAGTTCTTGGTTTCCAATCTGACATTTGGCTTGTATCTACGTGTTTGTGGTTGGATGTGTTTCTTTGGCAATACTTTTCTTTGTGCTTAACATCACAGCCACCACATCCAGGCAGGTGTCAAGGCCATGTGGGCTGAGGGTTGCCTTATGAGACAGTGCTAGCGTCAGAGCTGGGCTCATGCTGGCTGCTGGATGATGGAATACAATTCCTTGCATAGTCCAAGAAGCCAGCTACTCTCTCAGCTGTTGCTGTAATAGGTTGTGGTGCCCGCATGCACTTACGTCCACAGTTCATTTTCTTTTCATTTCCTGGCCTCCTCTAGTAGCCTCTTTGCCTTACCCAAGGACAGAGCATCATGGTAAAGTAGCTGACATATCAAGGTTTGAGTCCTGAACGTCATGCCCAAAGATCATCTTGTTCTTGGCAGTTTACAACAATAGACTTCATCAAGTGTCTTTGTCAGCCTTGGGCTAGGCAGACCAGGTATTTAGTGGTACTTTGCTGCAGAGAAATCTTGATATTAGTAATCTCTTATTAAAAAGTAACAATTGTAACCTATTACTCACATAGGGACTGGTTTTCTCATCTTGTCATCATGGACTTGGGATTTTATAGATAGCAGTGTTAAGCCACATCTTTTCTTCTGTTTGTCATAAGCCGCATTTTCTGTTCTGTATTAAAGGTGGTGATCATAGCCTTGGAACGGGGGTGTGGCCTGAAAGTTCGCTAAGCAGAAACTTTAATGTATTCTAGGGGAAGATGAGTGCACCCTGTCCCTAGATCTTTGTCATTATTATTTCGGATATGTTGGGCTTCTTTATTAACAGAGGCTGAAGCTAGAAAGGGGAGCGAGTCTGAAGCATGGGATAAAGATAAAGGATCTTCTGTGCTCAGCCCTGCTTCCTTTAGGTCTCTTTGTAGTGCAGTCACTAACACATTCATGATGGGACTTTTTATGAATTGTAGTAGTAGAAGGACAGATAAAGTGACTAGATCCATTTGTACCACCAAGTGGTACAAGCTGCATGAAGGGACAATCATGCATGTACCTCTGGTAAGGCGGTCAAGCCAGTGGGAAAGTGTCAGAAGGAATTAGGCTGAATCTTAAGAGCTGGCAATGTGGAGGAGGCTGGAATGAGAGTGGATGTTGGTTTGGGGCCTAAGTAAAAAGTAGAAAGTGAGCTTTAGGAGTTAGTTGAGGTTCACATCCAAGGCTGGGAGGTAGAGATATTGTGGCCTTGAAGTCAATGGAATGACTCGGGAGAGAATTGAAATCAGGGTTTGGTGAGTAGAGAGATGAAACTGTTATTTCAGGTCTCTCTGCAGCTGTGCTGTTTCATGTCCAAATCAACTCTTCATTCCGGGAATTACATTTAACACAGAACAGCCGTAATGTGTTGTAGCTCTTCAAATATACTCAATAAAAAAGGCTTTCTAGTATCTGCTGCATTATGGCTTATATTTTTGGAGTTGAGAAATTTGAAAGGAATAGAAAATAATTGCTAAGATTAAACAACATGAGGCAGAAGAAAATCACATTAAAAGTATATGATGAAAGGAATCTTATATGCCTATAACTAAGCTTAATATTACTATTGAAAATTCAATACAGTTAATATAGTTTAAACAACTAGCACAGAATAATATAATTTTAACATAATGTAGTTTTAGCATAATATAGTATTAACAACTAGTATAAAATATAAAAGTCTGTATATCTCATTTTCTATAGTCCTTTATTTAGATTTCCTAATCCAGAAGACACATCATAATCACCAGATTTATCAATACAGGTCGAAGAGTAGATTTCAGGCACATTGTCAGGTATAATGTAGTTCATTTTAAGTTTTTGTCAACCTGAAATGTAGGTTATCTATCTGTGATATACCAGTTCATCAAATTCCACTGAATCTTATTTCTGACATTTTTTCCACAGCATTGTATCACTATGTTGAATGTCACATCATGCTGGTGAAACATTTCTTAGGCATGTAGATTTCCATGAAGACAGTGAAATAATATATAGTAGTCATTGTTTCCACCATCTCAGCACTTTGGCCCAATTTCTCTTTAAATTGGATGACCAAGTTTTTCTTTGAGGCAGTGGTTTTCAGGGTATTAAGTTTGACAATAGGGGATTTGAGAAATTCTTGATTCTTAGGGCATGATAGAAATACAGACCATTTATTAAGAGATCTCAGTTGTAATAAATATTAAACCTGACGTACTACTATGTATTAAGGTTAATGCAAAGCAGTTCTTGTGCCCTACTCTTGCCTCTGTTCCTTGAAATTACTTTCAATATTAATTTCCAAATAGAAATGGTTTTAGTGTCACTGGTTGAGGACCTTGCTCATGGGGAAAGGGCAGAGGGTAGTAGTTGTTCTTGCTCATATAAATCTAGCAGTATTCTTGGCCTCTGTTGGTATACAGTTTTGGTTGACATTCTAGGAAGATAACAGGGCCTTCTTAAGTTGGGTCACTTGCTTGGCCTGCTGACAGAGACATCAGTTTTGGTCTCTATAGAGTAACTATTTGGCCCAAAGAAATTCTCAATTGTGATTGTCCTTCTTTTTAGAACCTATCAGTAAGACCTGAGAGGGGAAAAAATCTGTTGAAAAGTAAACCTGGTTAGAGGCCAAATTATGAAACAGTTAATTAAAAAAATAGTGTAGCCTCAATTTACTTTTTTGCGATTAAAATTTACTTGCAGAAAAATACAAAGCTCTGAAGTATGCATCTTGATGAATTCTGATAGATGGTTACACTCACGAAATTAGTACCAATGGCAAGATGTAGAAATACTGTCATCCTAGAAAGTTCCCTCATGCCCTTTTCTAGTCATTTCTATTATCACGTATTTCTTTTGCTTGCTATTGAATTCCATATGAATAAAATCACGCAGTGTGCATTCTGGTTTACAAAAACTAGTCACCCCTTGCTTCAGCATGCTTCCCTCCCTGTTTGGTACTCTTTCTCCCTGTCTTGACTTTGGTTTCTGAGAGGACACCCTCCCTGTCCCCTATTATTTAACAGAGTTTTGTACCTTGTTAGGCTACAAGAGATAGTTCTTGAATTACCTAAGAAAGGCAAGAGATTTCTTTAGGCAGCAGTATGTTTTATTCATCATTTCATATTTTAAATTGCTATCATTATTATAGTGGCTAAATTACTGAGCATTTCTTACTTATTACATGTAAATTATTTTTACCTATATCTCATTTAATCCTCTGACAGCCAAATTTGTGCACTGTACACGGAGCCCAGGGAGACTGTGTGGTTTGTGAATTGCAAATTATTACCAGGTTGCTTGTGTTGTAATCAATAAATGATTGTTGAGCTAATGTGTGGTATATCTATCAGAAGCCATTGGTTCTTTGCTATACTCACTTCCTGTTTGTTGTCGTATAGGATGACAGTGTGGTGGAGAAAGGCTTGCTTCTTAGTGGCTGCATCAGATAGATATTTATATTGTGACAAAGATTACCAGAAGCAGCATTTTAACGCAAATGAACTAATCATTAATGGTTGACTTTCTAACAACTGGAGAATTTGGTGAAAATTCTGGCTGAAGTTTTAAGGTCTGCCATGAAATGTTTATAACAGTTAATGGAAGAAACATACAGTGACAGATGAAAAAATTCACTCTCTGAGGTGTTGGTCATTCTAAGATCACTTAGCTAGTGAGAGAGTGGAGTGAAAGATTTGAGCCAGGCTTAATTGACTACAAATTCATCTCCTAACCATTCTATCATACTGTGTCCCTAGACAATACAGTTGATTCTTTTCAAAGCCAGTTTTGCACAAGACCCAATTCTTTCTGTTTGACAATCTGGAGATAATTAGGAAGAATGTAGCCCTATATGCATGCTTTCTCTAGGGCTGTGATCTTTGTTGATCAAATCTCTGAACATTTCTTAAGTGACTTCTTTATGAGTCACTGTGCTAAGTCTTAGGACATTAGGAAGAAAGTAAACCAGCCATCTCTTAAGGGTGCCCTTTCCTTACCTTTTGGCCTTGGGCATTTTAACTTAGCACTCACTAATAGGAATTTCACCTTACTGGGCCATTCCTTTGAGCCCTAGCTATAAGGCATCCCTTATACCCCTCAAGATTTCAGCTTTGCCAGCTTGAAGGCAGTGATAATTTCTTTCAGAACTCTATCTGGGAGCTTATTTCACCTGTGTTCTCAAGATTACACTTCCTCTTAATTCATTGTTGAATATGACTTCTCTTGTTTATTTTATTTTTCACTACATGGCATATGCTTTCAGTCTGTCTCTCATCAGAATCATGTTTCATTTCCCTTCTCATCCCTACTGGCTTCTCTTTCCCTGTGTCTCCTTCTCTATTATTTTCTCTTCCTCCTTGTCAACAGATGCCAGTGGTTTTTTTTTTATTAAATTAATGGGGTTCCTTTGGGTGTGCTGAGCTAGTTGGAGGATTCTCATTTTTGAGTTTTCTCCCTTGATGGTTTGCTATATTAACTGCAATGAAACAAATCTCCCCCACCTCCTTAAAGTGTGGTTCCACAGAAGGAGCTTTTCACTACTTATTATATAACTCATTTAAATGGAAAAATAAAAAGCACAAGCTTTATTTTTTATACTATTTATGCTGCCTTCAGTTAGATAATATTTCCCAAAATATATCTTGTTAACCGAGATGCTTTGAACGAGCATATATTAATTATAGTTCTCAAAGTTGGGAATCATGTAGTGTTTCTCTGTGCTGCAGGAACCTATGTTTAACAGCAGTAATTAACAATGACAGATCTATTGCATAGTTATAGGTAAGTTTAATAACAAACACGAAACCCGGTTCTCTAAAATTCCTCCAAATAATGCAACATTTCTGCTACTCTAAAACTGACGTTTAGTAAACAGCTCAAGTTCTTAAAATATTTATCTTGCTGTTAAAAGTAGAAGTAAACAACCTAAAGAAGGCAGGCTGGGTGCAGTTCTTGAATAAGCCCATAGATGTTTTCAGAATCTTCTTTCAACCATGACTCTGAAAGTATTGAGAATTGACCTGCTTACTTTGCCTTTGATATTCTGTGTGTGCGCTTCCCTCTTTCCCTGGTGGGGTTTACTGACCATTAAGGCTTCCAGCAGCTCTTGAATTTGTATGTGGTTTTGGGCGCTCTGGGAACAATGTGAGCCATTGTCCTGGAAGCCGTGCAGGGCGCTCCTTAGATGCTCTAATTCCAGAGAGCATTTGTTTTCCAACTATCTGGAAACCAGACGGTGGCTGTGAAAGATCTGGTCAAGCAGCGTCTCAGTCGCCATGTATCTGGCGGGCAGGTTTATTACAAACCTCAGTGTGCTCATTAACCTCGTGATGTGGCAGCTGCCTAAAAAAGAAACACGGAAAAGTTGTGTCACCAAAGGTGAAAGTTGGAGAGGAGCTGCACAGCGCCCGGCATGACAAAGCTCCTTCCGGGTGGCGGTGGCGGTGGCGGCGGCGGCGGCGGCAGCAGCGGTGGTCAACCGAGGACTCTGTCCACTTGCCCTGGGTGCCTGTAGCACGGCTGGGTCTGGCAGAGACACCGCAGAAAGGCGTCTCCAGCTGATGGTGTGATGGCTTCTTGCGCGGGGCGGAAGGGGGCGGAGGCCAGGGGTCCGGTGCAGGTGCAGCCAGCTGGTCTACCCTGCTGGCACTTTGCAGCTGGTGGGAGGCAATGTTAAGCCTTAAGATGGTGGCTGCCAGAGCAGTGTGGAGGTGGCTGGGGTGCCCCCTCCCTGTCCTTGCTCTAAACACCCGAAACCCCCCACCCCATGCCTCAAAGGCAGACACAAAGATCGAGACTCCAATCAGAACCTTGAAGTCCAGGCTTGGCCAACAAGAGAGCATTGCTTTCTCTGTCTTCTGGTCAATGGTAGTTCAATTTTAGTTGTGCCAAAACCACAGAGGATGCATCTTGAGCAGAACACTCAAGACTCAAGACTGTTTTGAATTAATTTGTGGGCTTTTTTGTTGGTTATGTATATATATATATATATATATATATATATATATATACATACACTTTTTTTGGTATTGGGACTCGAACTCAGGACCTCACACTTGCCAGGCAGGTGCTTATGCCACTGAGCAAAATCCCCGGCCTTTCTCAAGACTATGTTAAGACATTATTCTGTGTCATTAATCTGTGCCATCATCTTTTGTGCATGTGCTAAGGGAGGACTTGTGCATGACAATGTATAGAGGGTGATTTTATGCCTGTGAATGTGAAAGGTTTTTCTGCACCTCCTTGAGATCCTTCTCATTGGCCATCACAGAAGCTATTATTAGTACTTTATAAAATACATATGTGAAAATGTGCATATATGGGATACATATATGCATGTATATATTTGTGTATTTAAAATTAAATGCAAGTAGGCAACTATGTATATGCCTAAATAAACACAGATATGCTTAAAATAAATCCTGTAATAATATACCAAGGTCCAAAGATGTAGCTTAGTGGTAGAGTGGTTGCCTAGCATGTGCTTCAGTGCCCTGGATTCCAACCCAAGCGCTATTTATATGCATATATACACATATATATAGACATATTATATATATATATATCTATGCATACACTAAAAGGAATCTTTGGTGGTTAGCTTAGAGGAGACAGATTTTTTATTCCTATTTCCTTTACAGCGGACATATGGTGTATAATTTTATTAATGATACATTGAAAATAATATAAATAAAATAATGCTTACTGAGTGTCTTCCAACTGACTGTTCTGCTTTAGCTCCTTGTGTACTTCAATCTGTATTGCACTGCTTATCATTTCTACACTTAGAACCCTTAAGTCCAATCTTAACCTGAGTCCTTCAATAAGGCTTTTATCGACCTTCCCAACAGGAACTTTGTGTCCCTTGTACTTGGACTCTGGGTCATCCATTTGGATGCTATTCATGTCCATGGACTACTTTGGGTATATCTCATGGTTAACTTTTCACTTGCCTTGTATCTTTTCTACTTGGTTAGGTTGTAATCTCCTTGAGAGATTTTTCATAGAACAAGTGCTCAATACATGTGTTTTTGAATCACAGTGATTCAGTTTTCCTAGGTTTTGTTATAAATACTTTGAAATGGCATACCCAAAACTCTTTGGATGTTTGCAACAATCCAATTGGATTAAATATTGCTATTTTACTTGGGATATAATTGCTAATTGACAATGGACCCTCTTCCCTAAAAATGAACACAAGGTTAAAGCATAGATTTCAGGCAGCTAAGTTCACATCTAATTTCCTGTATTTGTTGAGTGATCTTGGGTAAATAACCTAAGTCTCACTTACTCTAAAATGGGACTATTTCTATCATGTGAGTATTTTAAGGATGGAATGGCGTAATATATGGAAAAGCATCAAAGAAAACCGCTACATAGAATTTGGTCATTGATGGTATTGATATTATCGAACAGTGGTGATTTTCATACTGATTTTTCAAGTTAGAGGAATCTTGTTAGAGGGCTTATTGGAAATGGAACCAGATCCACAAATTTGTGCTTCTGACTGTCAAACTCCAATTTAGGGGATTTCAATCATACTACTTCATTTATTAATTAATTAACCCATTGATTTTTCTCAATTAATATGTATTAAACATTCTGTGAGCCAGCTGACACTCTAGACACGGAGAATGCAGCAGTGAGCAGAACAGACACCCATTCCTTGTCTTCATGAAGGTCCTATTCTCCAAATTTAGGTCTGAAAACCACAATTCAGTGCATGGAGCAGTGAGTGACCCAGTGCTCATCATAGTCCCTGGGGTTTGGGCCAGGCCGAGCTACCAAGGAGGTAACTAGGATTGGAGTCAGATGTACATAGTTAATCTGGGATCTAGGAAGCCCACAGTGAGTGTTTTAGGGGAGGTCTTAGGAAGTGCAACTGTTTTTATAAAGCTCCTCAAGTAGTTCTAATGTACAACTGGTTTGGGATCAGTGCCCATGAGCAGTGTTTCTCCAGCTTGTCTAAAGGTAAAAAGCCACCTGTACAGTTAACTTAAAAACTAAACTACTCCTCCCACTGGCTTGTGAATCTGAACTTTAACAGCAAAGTCTGATATTCTGAATTGTAAACAGGCCTGGGTGATTCTTATCATTAGACCAGTTGGGAAAATGTGTTGCTAAATAATCCTAGGCCCTCCAGCAATTACATAGAAACATACATTTTTCTGACCAACAGTGGTTCACAGCTTTCAACAGATTCCAAGGGGAGGGGGCCAGTGATTCCAAAAGTGTTTCTTTGCTGGATGTTGTGAGTTGTGTGTTTTGGGTCCTATGTTTCCTCATGAATTAACTGTTTAGAAGCCTCTTTTCCCCCTTACTGTTCCTCTCACCTTGTTATCCCTCTTGCTTGTCCAAGAAAATGGAGATGCCAGAGAATTTAAAAAGCTGCACCCTTCTGGAGAGGGCAGGGCTGGGCTGCCTCGCACAGCTGTCACAGTGGTGGAGGTCCGTATCTAGATACTTCCCAGCTTCTGGTTGCTTCAGCTTTAATAGATCTTAATTGAGATACAGGGGTGGGACTGAGACTTCTTCCAAATGATCCTTCTGCCACTGTGGTGCAGGAGGAGTTGGGGTGGTCAAGGAAATTCATCCTCTTGGATCACTTTTGTGCCTCTATCTGAAGAGGGTGAGAGTTGGGGGCAGGAGAGTGAAGACCAGGCCAGGCATTTGTGCACCTGCCTCTTCTCTCCTCCAGACATCAGCCAGTGTCTGCTGTAATTAGTTCATGGCCAATCAAGTGCACTGACCTATTACTGCTAGTTACTTTGAGTTATAAATGGCTTTTATCTCTCTTATAGAATTGGGGGCTCGGGCTGCATAGGATGACCTGATTTGTATCACAAGAGCCTCTGAACTTTGACAGATTTCACCATTTAAAAACCACCCGCTTCCTCCCTCTACCTCACTGGGCATAAAAGCAACCTTTGAATTTATGACATAAAGAGCATACCTTTAAAGGGTAGCACGCACAAAAAAGGGAGGAAAGGGAAGGAGGTAGCTCATCTTCTTTTCTGAGACCATTGTCTCCAGACAAGTGACAAAACTGAATAGCTTGAAAAATCTTATATTGATTTTAGTGCAGAGGCATCTTCCCCAGGATTTGAAAAACCCAGCGAAAGATAATAAACTTGTTCCCCCTGCCTTGGAGCTTGAGTGGAGTTGCTTAGTTTACCTGGCTGGGAGAAAAGAAAGTAGTGGTTCGCTGAGAGTGACATTTTGTCCTGGAAACAAGTCTCCTGACCATACTGGGTGAAAGTGAAGATTAGTTGATGGGAATCTTTTGGCCATTGTTGTTGTGTTTGTATTTCTGTCCCGCTCAAGTTTATGGAAGTCTTCTATATATAAATTAGATTCACATGGAGAACAGGGGAGAATTTGTAATACGGAAACAGTTCTTGTTTGGTGAAAAGTGTTTTCTTTTAATTACATCATCTCTAGTGTACCTGAACATATCCTTAGGGATCTAGCACTACTTGATTAAAATTAAGAAATAAAAGACAAGCCCAGATGTTGCATGTGGAAGTATTTTGAGTTTCTTGCATTTCTAATTCTAAACTGTTGCTTCAAAGTTTCAATTACTTTTGACTTTTTTTTTAATCAGTACCAGGGATCGAACTCAGGACCCCATGGTTGCAAGGCAGGCACTTATGACGCTGAGCTAAACCCCCAGCCCTTACTTTTGACTTTTTATAGAGGTAAAACATGCAACATGACATGTGCTGTTTTAAGTTGACTGTTCAGAGGCATTAAGTTCAGTGGCATTTTCACCCTTCTGCAGTTGTCATCTGCATCTTTCCAATTCTTCAGCCTCCATTTTGGAAGGGACCTTAGTAATCATTTGGCCCAATCTTCCTGTTTCAGGAAAGAAAAATCAGAGGCAGTGAATCCTACAAGGTCCCATAAAGGCATGTAGTAGCTGGACCCTAGCCCTGGTTCCACACTGACACACTGACAGATTCAGGCAGGTGGCCTGTGGGAATGATCATGAATCCAGAATTGGCATACATGTTTAGGGTACTCTCCTGATTTTGTGTTGTTTTCAATCAATTGTTACGATTTATAGATGGAAATCTTTCACACACCACCTGGTCCAATTTCCTTATTGACAACAATGGCCCTGTGTGTTATTTCTAAATCCAAATTAAAATCTAAGAGGATGCTCAATTTCTACGATTCAGGGGACTTACCCCTCCCCCGCCAACCTTTCATGGACTCTGTGCCATTTCTTGGTTGAAACCAGGTCCATTGTGGGTGGCTGTTATTAATACGCTTTCCTTGGGATGTTTACAGTAACTGCTGTGACCTAAATAAGGCTGCTTGTATTGTTTTCTCCCACAAAAGAACAGATTTTAAAAGTGTGCTCATCCATTCTCATACCTCAGTCTTTCCCTTATTCGTTAGGTGAGAAAATTGTCACTAAATGCAGTACACTGTTTCTGTGCAAGGTACACATTTGATGGCTTTGTGTACCACAGTCATGTTTTCTTGGAGTGTACAAGTGCACTGAGCACCACTGTGGCATGACATTTCTCTAAAATTGCATTTTAGCTGGACACAGTGGTACATAGCCAAGATCCTGAGACTGAGGCAGGAGGATCGCAAGATGAAAGCCAGCCTGGGAAATTTAGGGACTTAGCAAAAACTTATCTGAAAATAAAGAATATTGTAAACATTTTAAAACATTATTTTAATTATGTTGAAGTGCATGTAACAAAATTCATCACCATAATTTTTAAGTCTACACTTTGGTAGCACTGAGTATATTCACAATATTGTATAACTGGTTTTCAGAAATTTTTAATGTCGTCAATAAGAAATCTAGACCTATTGAACAACTACTGCCCATTTCACCCTTTCCTCAGTCTTTGGCAATCATTATACTATTTTTTATTTTGCTGGGTATATTTTAGATATTTTTTGTGACTGGCTTATTTAAATTAATATAATGTCCTTGAGGTTCAACTATGTCATATCACATATGTCAGAATTTTCATCTTTTTAAGGGCCGAATAATATTCTACTCCGTGTAAATGTGTAAATGCCATATTTTGTTTTTCTGTTCACTTCTTGATGCACACTTGGGTAGCTTCTTCTTCTGGGCCATTGTGAATATTTGTGCTATGCACGTTAATATAGGTCTTTTTAAATTGATGGTGAAAGTTGCTTTAACATAGTCTATCTGTTTCCTTATTTTTTGGTCTTGGGTTATTGAAATAACATGAATTAGATGAAGGAAGAACTCAAACCATCCAAGACCTGGAGTATAGAGTGCCAGTCTAAGTGACTTACAAGTCTGAGAATGTAAGGAGAGAGAATAGTACTTTTTTGGGTCTTCTTAGGCCTATTTATTATTCATTTATTTTTATACTTTTTGCCATCTCTTCTGTCATTGCTCGTGCCTTCCTCGGATGTAGACCATAGTTTTTGGTGCCACTGGCTATCTGCTTCCATTTCTCTTTTGCTCTACATATTTCTCCCACTGTACTATAAAATCGTTATGCTCAAGAACCCAGCCATTCACCTCCAGATCCCATGAAGTGAGCAAAATACATGAGTTCTTAATTGAATGGAAACTTGACCTATTCTGTTATTTGGGGAAAAAATTAACTTGTTACTTAGTCTTGGAACAATTTAACATTTTAATTTGTTTTTATCTGCTTCTTTCATGTGTTATTCGTGGCTTATGTGCGGGAGCACAAATTGGGTGTATGTCTGTGACAGCTCACATTTTTTTCTTAACCTTTTTAGTGAGTGGGAGAAAGAAATACTCATTAAATACTTGGCATTGAATACGGAAAGTGTGCAAGTTTGGATTTTAGTTTTCATTTGGGCAGGCCCCTCTGATATATTTGCTATGATTCTCTCTCCTTGCAGCCACGTCGGAAGGTGATGTGTGTACATATTTTATGTGGATGTGGTTTGGGCAGCTAGTGCTGCGTGTGCTGTCTTTGCTGTAGGGCACAGATTCCCCGCCGCATGTATTGGTGCCTAAGCCTTGCTTATTGTGCCCCCTGCTTTGTTGTCATCCTACTTCAGCATCTTTATAAGCTTCTATAAATAGAAACGTCCTAACGTGGACTCTGGTTTCTAATAAAAGTCCTGGCAATGTTGAGTACATTCTCTTTCCCACTGGTGGACAGAAAATATGCAGATACATTTATTTTCAGGTGATAGATAAGACTTTAGAGACACATGCCTGAGAATCTGGGCTCCATTCATTCAAAGAACATCAACCAGATGGCACACTCTGCCGGGCACTGGGGAAGCACTGGTAAGGAAGAGAGTCCTTGCTCATGAGTCAATGATGGGGGAAATACACAAGGAAGCAACATCCTGACCAGAGAGGACAGAAGGTTAGTGAAACTCCAGGAAAGCTACTGAAGGAAATGACGTACTCTGGTGTTGTTAGGAGTGGGATCATTAATCTGACACCGGAAGAATGAGTAAGAGCTTGTCAGTTGATGAGGAGGAAGAAGAGTGTCCTGGACGATGGAAATAGCACATAAAAAGGCTGGGAGATGAGCAAGAACACGGCTTACTTAAAGAACTGAAGGAAGTTCAGTCAGTATTCCTGGAGGAGTGTCACCTCTCAATTCTACGGACAGTCCTTGCATGGGCTGAATGGTGCAACTTTCACTTAAGTGACAGTCTCATTGATTCGGATTTTTAAACTGGAATATAAAACTGCCATTTTCCATGCATTAGTAAGGAAGTCCCCCATAGGAAGAAATATAGGAAGAGACAGCCACAATGATCCATTGGTACGAATGATGATTATGAGTAAAACCTTGGAATACTTTTTAAAATGAATAAAACTCATTAGATTTTAAGTGAAAGCTATTTTTTTTTGCTGTGAAGATCAGAGGCCTTGGGGGTATTGCCAGTTTTAGTGTCTGTGATCAGAAATCCATGTATGTTTCTGTATGTATGATTTTTGTCTTGGTGACAGGAGTGAGGAATAACCTCTTAGATATTTGGAATATGGATTAACTATAAGACACAAGCAGTCCCAAAAGCATAGTGATCTATTATTCATACAAAGGCCCACAGTTATATGGGTAGTATTAGTGGGTCACGAATTTTTATTAAGTCAAAAAGACCATCGATATTTAACAGATAATTACACCCTGAGCTGTTCTTGACAGAACAGCTCAGGGTGTAATCAGGCAAAACACAGCTCGTATCTGGCTTCTAGTTAATCCCTTGTGTTTCTTTTTGGCCTTGACCTCAACACTTGCATGACAAGCAATGTGCTCTTACAGTGTTTGCCCAGATAGTGCCACACAGAATTTTCCAGATAGCTCCATTCGTGTAATTTATTCAGTGAACATGTGTAACATGCAGACAATGTCAGGCTTGATTCTAGGTGTTGAAAAATGGTGATCAAACTGTAGATGATTACTGCCCCGGAGGAGCTCACAGCCTAGTGGGGAAAACAGATACGGGCGCAGTGGGCAGGGATAAAGGATATGAGCAGTGTTGTTACAGGGAACCCCCAGGAAGCAGGCAAGCCTGGAGCACACCACTAACTGGGGCCTAAAGGGTGAGGAGGCCTCCCTGAGGAAAGGGTCAGCTGGGCTCTGAAGGAAGAGTTGGGAGGTAGCCTGGCAAAGAGTTTAGGAAAACAGTTTGAAGCAGAGGACACAACTTCTGAAGATAAAGTGAGAGGAATGGAGAGGAGGAAGGAAGAGAGTCACAAGTGTAAAGGTAGATGTGAAGAACTGCATGCCCGGCTTTGTGGCTGGAGAGACCTGAGGTGCGCATGAAGAGGTAGGCCCCCGGCTGCCTCAGGACCTTTTAGGGTCAAGGCCTTTGTCTGTCATAAGCAGGACTTTGAATTTCATGGTGAAAGATTTGAGAACCCTCTGAGGATTTTCATGATGGGAAGCCAAGTCATTTGATGTACATTTAAAAAAAAATTTTTTTTGGCTTGGCATGGTGTCACCTGCCTGTAATTCCAGCGTTCTGAAGGGAAAAGGCAAGAGGACTGTGAATTTGAGCCTGGTCTGGGCAACTTAGTAATTCAGCAAAAAAAAGGCTGGGGTTGTACCTCAGTGCCAACCCCCCCCCCCAGTAAAACAGGACACTGATCAATGAAAAATGTATATATGCATTATGAAATGATTGAATCAGGCTCTAGTTCATATATATTTCAAAATATCTAACAGGGACAATTGAAGATGTCCTGGTGTAGATGTGTGAAGGCTTTGGCTGAGACTCTAGGGTGAGAAGGAAAAAGGATGATGTCTAAAGACTTGAAAGCACTCTTCAACGGTTGAGGGAGGTTGGGCTTAACTGCCAGGAATACCATGAGTGTTACATGGATGTCTCATGTAATTAATGGTGAGGGAAGAGCCAAGGATCACGACTTTCGTTTTTCTAGAATCTAGTTCCATTTATAGCACTTATCAGCTGTGTGATTGGGCACTATCAATTTTTCTGTCTTCATCTCCTTTGCTTTATCTTTTGTGCTTACCCACTGGGATTACAGACCGATTTTCAGAAGGGGTCCTCAATGATTTTTACTTTTGAAGTTTCTTAGCAGATCTTCACTAAATCTTGGTCAAATGAGTGGACTACTGTTACGCAAGCACGTTCTTCCGCAACAGGTACATTTCCTGCTTAGGCACAGATTAGCACCTCTCATGTGCAGTTTACTGCTGGGAATGTATTTTAAAATGAGGATGAAACCAATCAGAAGTGGATATTAAACCCTACAGTGAAGGAATATCATGGTCCTCCATACTGGACTGAGCCTTAAAAAGTCCGGTTTTCTCCCCAGATTTTATTGTCTTGTCTGTCTTTAATGCATCAAGAAGTTACTTACGTGGCTTATATCAATATTTCCACTTGTAAATTGTGGATGATAATTGCAGGTCTGGCCTTAGGTTTTAGGGCTGCTGTTTTAAAAAGATAACCACTTTTAAGAAGTTAGTGTTTCTAACAGACTTCTCCCTCAAGAATTGCAGGTGGTTGTTACTTTGCGTGTTTGTGTGTGTGTGAGGGGGGCTAAGGCAGAGAATGGGAACCCCCAAAGAGCTCTTCAGAGGTATGTCCTGACTTTATCCCACACTTAACTGCAAGGGAGCATGGTCTCTGTGTACAGTGGGTCATCTCTGTCCAGTGACTGCCTCCGCTCACCCTGGGAGAGGAACTCTGCCCTGTGCGCTCTCACAGAGCAGAGTTTACGCTTGTTTCAGAATGACAGAAGGTAGAAGTCATAACCATAATTCATAAAGAAGCAAAACCTAGGAAGACTTATGGTGATTGGTGCTACATATGGTGATGAAGGCTAGATTTTCAGGCCGACCCTGGCAAGGCACAGCCATTTGGAATCATTGCACTGGAGGGTAAGAGTCACCTCCATAGGAGAACCAAATGCCCATATTATATAATGGCTTTAAAGAGAAATTTTCAGTTTGCACAGAGATACAAAGGAACAGGAACCTCTAACTAGTCAGATTTTATGGATTTCACAATTGGCCATAATGAAGGCATACAAATCTTTAAAGATGTCCTTACTGTTTTTGAAAGAAGTTACTGTGAGGGTGGCCAGCAAGTGTTTTTGGTGCACACAGAACCCCATAAATAGCTAAAGGTTGGTCTCGTGCAGTTTATGAATTCTGAATTATTGGGATGGATTTAAGAAGTTTTCTCTAGTGCATGTGCTAGAACTAAGGGGTTCATATTTAAGGCTATAAGAATGAGCATGCTCCCAATAAAGTGCCCTGGCTTATGTTTTGTCTGAAAATGAAGACAGTCCTATTAAGTCAGAAATGTGTAAGCAAATGAGAAGTGAAAAGGGCTGTTCATTCAGAAATAACACTTATGTGTTGTATGAAGACATTTCTGCCAATTTTGAAAACAAGGATTTTTTATTCATCATTCATTCAACAAATAAAGTATTTGCTGAGCATCTACTGTGTGCCAGGCAGTGATCTAAATGTAATGATGACTTTATTAGGCAATAAAATAAAGCCCGCTACCTTCCTGGGCTTATATCTCTGTGTGTGTTTAAAGGAACATACAGTAAGCAAAATACAATAGTATAAAGGAATGTTAGATGTTGGCAAGTGCTATAGAGGAAGTTATGTGTTGCCAGGTGCTTTAGAGAGGAACATCAACCCCAGAAGATGAGAGAGTGGGGTGCTGGCAAATGGTTTTGGTTTTTAGTCTGGACTCAGGGACTGACTCACTGAAAAGATGATACTAAGTAAAACTTGAGAAACAGCCATGCAGATACCCGAGGGAACAGGATTGCAAAATTTTGCACACTACCTGAGGAAATGTGACCCCCAGTAAAAAAAAAAAAAAAGAACATCCCAGAAGTCAGGCAGTTAGATTCTTTTTTTGGTTGAACAGGAGTGAATTCCTTCCTTCTACATCTCTGTATAAATTTTGGAAGGCAGAATTTCAAAAGTAGTCCCAAGTTATTTGAATCTTAAAAATACATGAATGGCTTTTTTTCCATTGCTTCTTCTGAAATTCCTGTATCTGCATCCAGATAACATTTACAAGTACTAAAATGGTATGTACCCATGGATATACCTGCTTTCACATGGAAACTACTTGCCAATTTGCAAATGCAAGCTTGCAGATTTTCATTCATGCAAGAGAAAGCATGAAGTGTTCTGATATCTTGGAAGGGTGGTCATCGCCCCGGTACAGAGGTTCAGCTTGAGCTACTTTAAACCACTGGACTCCTGAAGCAAGGAGGAAGTATCCGTTAGATTGGTTGGCCTCTCTGAGCACCTGTATGATGCAGGTGATGACATATTGAACGGTTGTGTGTGTGAGTAAAAGTTATGGGAAAAACTGAAAGTAATGGCAGAGGAATGGTTCTTCTTCAATATTTGTTGGAGATTCATGTTGGGACTAGTCAGTGCATCCTTTTTCTATATCCCTAAGCACCACTGTGGATAAACCTCATTTCTTCCAGACAGATACGGTGGAGTAGATCCAATAGTCCTGGAAAGGCAGCTCTGGTCATTTGGTGAGAAGTTAGAAATTCTAAGTGAAGACTTACTGCTTCAGCCTCCTTTGGACAAGGTCTGGGCATGTGATATGTAGTCTTTGGCTTGTTTGCCTGCTGATTATGTGCAAATAGAGCACAGGTGTGGATCCCTGCTGGGAGAACTAGCTGTTGAAGTGGAGAAGGGTCTGAAGATTTGCCCTTGTGCCTTTTGTCTTGAAATGGTTGATTCTTACATGAAGCTTTGGATGGGGCTTATGTGGGGGAAGAGGGAACTCTATGTATTTGTGGCAAATGCACAGGAACTGGGAACTCTTCAGTGAGTTTCTAATCTCCCTGGATCTCAGCCTCTTGAATCTTTACAATGAAAACAATAATATTAGAGACCTACTCTGCTTGTTGGAGGATAACACACCATATGATAGTAAAAGAGCTTGGCGTAGTGCCGTACAGGTGCATGTACTTGGATTAATAAACAGACATTTCCCTAGAAAGCTTTTACTGGTGAAAAACTATTCAGCCATCCAGAGAACACATAGCTCTTTATCAGAAAATTTCCCCAAATTAGAATTAAACACATTTCAAACAATGTGCTTGGTCTCTAAACTCCTGTAGCCCAAATGATTTTCATTTTGATATTTTTCCCCAACCCACCCGGAGGACACAGGTGGGTGGTTTATTGTTGACAAATAAAAGATAATGTATTGTGAACGTGGAAGGCCCAAATCAGCAGGGGAGCTTGCATTTTTCCTGCCCTGCTGTCACTCAGTGATAGAAATATTAGTGAACACTTAATAGTATATTATATGGGCTAGAATGGCATGCAATTTCAAAAAAAGCAACATTATGACAGTTCAATTTACTTAACATAAAACTGATGGTCCTGCTGAAGTTTGGAGATCGAAAGGGTTTCAGGAAAGACTGTTGAAACTATTCAGGAAATGCTTTCCACTATCCCCAATACTTAAATTTCCCCCTCTTTTATGTAAGGCAGAGTATCCCTGAGACTTTTCACTGAGGTCCCTTTTCCTATAAGTACCTTCAGTATCTGTAATAGAGAGGAAGCATGGTGTAGGAAGAGGCTAAGAACACGGTTTGTGCCTTAACTTCCGCATCGGTAAAATGGAAATATCAATGGTACCCACCCCACTGGGTTACCGTATTGATTAAATCAGTTACTGTGTATGATACTTAGAATAACAGACACATAGTGATCACTATACAAATGTTTACTAATTGTTGTTATTAATGTTACTGTTATTATTATATTACATAAGCCCTTATTGTGGAGATTATTGGCCTGGAGTATCAGTTTCTCAAGTAGTAGTCTTCATAAAGTCTGGGTTCTGTTAGAAAGGAAAAAGGCTGTGTCTTCCAGAAAGTTTGTTCCTCACCTCAGTCACCCGAAATTGCCCCACCATTCCTTTTGTGGTTCAGTTTGATTATCAGTACATCCCACCTTTCTTACCCTTCTCCCCAAGCCTAATGGACAGTTTCCATTACTATGTTAGTACCTTATTTGTAAGTTCCTGCGCTTGCTGTACTGCATCCTGTTGTCCATTTGTGGGTCTGTCCTTCACTGAACTGTGGACTCCTTGAGAGTAGGCATGTGTGTGATTCCAGCTCAGTATCTAGGTACCCAGGAGGCTGCTGATGCTTGTGGAATGACCAATTGCAGTTGCATAGGACATTGCTCCTTCAGGGTTATCCTTCTTTGTGTTACTAACTTTTCCCCAAGACTAGACTACAGCCAGCCCCCAATGTCCTCAATTCACCCCCAAGCCAGAGGCCTGGACCCTCTGCGCCAAGAAGCCATAGAGCTGAAGGAAGTGGTTGTCAGACATTGCTAGGACCGAAGGGAAGAAGAGAGACAACTGCAATGACAGTATATGTCTGTCTTCCTGAGGAGGTGGGGCAGAGTTGAGGTAGGAGTACGGCTGGTTCCACTGTGCCCCACATCCCTCTTTCATAAGGTCATTGCAGATGCCCCCACGCAGACTTAGCTGTGGGTCCTCCTGTGTTTTCCTACAATTTGAGCATTTCTGATAAAAGAGTAGTAATTTGATCGCATATATGGGCATCATGAGACTCTGAACCTCATGAGAACCAGGACTCTTAAGGTTTTGCCTCTGTAGAGCTCTTTTTAGGTAAATGGTTGTTGAATGAGCAAATGAATCAGTTTATCTTTCTGCTATTCCTTTAGTTATCTGTCCAAAATGCTGCTAAAAAGCATTTTATTACTTATCAGCCATCTGTTCTGCTTGTTCCAATCTTTAGTAAACTATGGAAATCATTTTCTCTCATGCAGAACCTGGCACACAGGAATAGTTTGGTGAATAGTTGTTGAATTGTGCCTGAAAGCAGGACAGATACAAGTGCTTCTATTTGAGAGGGGCGTTTAGAGGTTGAGAATAAAGGTCAGCAGTCTACAGCCTAGTAGTCTCTGCGTAAGGGGGTCAGTGTGCCAACTTTTGTAGTTCAGAAACGATGGTAGGTGGTGGTCCCCACACACAGTTACCCAGTCACAAGCTAAACCAGACACCTCCTTTGTACCACTATTTATCTGCATTGTAAGGTGGTTGTATGGCCTGTTACAATTACTGATGCACATGATGTAGGCAAATTCTCCTCTTGGAAAGTTAAGCATCTGGTATATACTAGAAGATAGTGACTTCAGAAGACTCAGGTTGTAATGATTCTGGATAACAAAATTCTTGTTACAGCTGCTGAGTTTAGAATAATTTGGATATGGAATACACTTGTGGAATGTAAGTTCCAGAAGATCATCAATTAGCTTAGTGCCCAGCAGGCTGCCAGTCTTTGTAAAGAGTCTGACAGATTGATGAGGCCTGGTGTTTGCACCCAGAGAGTTTGCACGCAAATTGGTGATCTCACACAGTTATATCTGAAATGTTGGTGAGCAATTTGAGCGGATATAAAATATAAAGCTGAGCTTGTGCATTTGATGCAGATGGAAAATGTTGCATGCTAAGGGTAAGGTAAGTCAGGGCAAACCCTGTGATGAGAGTAGTAGATGAGAGGAAACTAAAATCCATGTGATGGAAAGGATGGGATAGGAATGAAAAAAAACCAACAAAGTACACGGGAATATGGGGTATTAGTGACAGGTCTGTCTGACCAAAACACTCATTAATTTATCAGTTGACATTTATTTGATCAACTACTTTGAGCTAGTCCCAGTTCTGGATACTATGGACATGGAGATGCATTGGACATGGTCTCTGCTCTTGGCATACTGTGGGGACATGCAGGGAATGCATTTCATTCCTCATTCTCATTGGTGCCACTATAAAAAATCTTTTAAGTGTCTAGTTTGGTCTTCACAGTATGTTGGATGCTGGGCATAAGGAAATAAATCAGACCAGTCCAAAACGCTTCTAAAATTCAGGCAAATGTGTACATTAAAACATATAATGAGCTAGTTGCCATTTGCAAAGTGTCTTTTGTACGAGGCTGGTTTCAGTTTTCATGACAGTCCTTTGAGGTCATTTATATTATTCCATCTCATGTAATTGGTGAGATTATGAACTGAGAGTTATGAATGTGAGATTATGTATTTAGGTTACAAAATAAGGCACAGAAAAGTTATGCAGTTTGTCTTTGATCACACTGCCAAGAATTAGCTAAACTGAGACATGAACTCAGTTATTCTGTATATGTTTTTCTTTATATTTTGAAATCATATGACTGCTTGACTCAATAGTAAATGAGCATAAATAAAGTTTGAAAACTGATTGTATTTGGAGAAAGATGCATTTTTCTACTAAGGAAATGAAAGAATGAATTCTCTGAATGAGAAAAATGCCATAGACTCGGGAAAGGTTATGAAAAGTTTGAAGACATGTAATAGAAGGGTGAGCAAAGTATAAAAGGTAAGAAAGGGCCACATCTGGGTGTGTGGCCCGAGTCCACTGTAAAGACACTCAAGTTAAATCTTTGGAACATTCCAAGTTATTCATTATCTCTGGTGCACTTGTGGAATAAATCCTTCCCCAACTGTCTCCTGAGCACTGAGGCAGTTTTAATATTTGGAGAGGACTTTGATTAAAAATGAGAACTTAGCTAGTGATAAGAGCCTTCTCTATCAAAACTCTTTCCCTTCATAACACTCTTGTGGTGGTCGCAGTCCATTTCCTTCTCTAATTACCCATGATAGGCAGCATCATATAATATTGACCATAAGTTAAATGTTCTACAAAGTAAAGCTATTGTTTAAAAGTCACTTGTGTGTTTGATCACATACATGTGTCAGTTCTTGATCTTGTTGGTTTGCCATATGTAAATGGATTTTAATAAGCCTTTTAGGTACTTTGAGTGGTTGACGTTCTTTTCTTTTTTCTTTTTCTTTCTTTTGCTGAGTCAACAATTTTCAGATAATAAAAGATACACGAAGATCTGGAGTACTGATGTGTAGTTTAATCTCTTATCCATGTCTGCAATCAGAGGCTAAAGTAGGGAGAGAAATGGAATGAGTTTCTGACAAAGAATGCAAGAAAGAAATTGACTTTGACTGCAGACCTCACAACAAAATTATGATTATAGACCTGACACCCAAATTATGCAGATTGAAACCACATGAAACACATGTTGTGATATTTTTCTAGGCATGGTTCACTTGATTTTTGTTTAAAGCCCTTAGATTTTGTCTTAGTTACTTTTCTTATTGCTGCGACAAAATACTCAACACCCACAAGTTAAGGAAGAAAAGGTTTATTTTGTTCATAGTATATAGAGATTTTAGTCCATAATTGGCTAGTGCAGGATGGCATGGCAGACAGGCTGGCAGAAGGTGGCAAAGCAACAAGGGATGACCACAGTTCTTTCTAATCCTTATATCATATACAGACTGCTTAGGATGGGTAGCATAACCCTAGTGCCCTTGATCTTAGTATTTTACCATGAGTCAACTTTAGCATTCCAAACTTTAGATCCAGCCACGGATGAAAAAGCCTCACCTATGGACACATGAGGCCTTTTGAGAGAATCTAAACACAAGCCATAAAATTCTGCCCCTGGCCCCTTAAAGACTCATGCATATCTCTTTATGTAAAAGGTATTTAGTCTATCTCAAAGAGTTGAAAAAGTCTTAACTGTTTTAACATATTGAAAAGTTTAAGTCTAAAGTCTCTTCTGAGATTTAAGGCAAATTCTTAGTTGCAAGTCCCTGTATAAATGAAAAGAAAGTTAAACATTCTGAGCACTTAAAAAGTTAAAAAAACAGGAGGATAGCAAGGAATGGGAATGAAAAAGACTAAAATTTAGCAGGGCAAATATTAAATCTCACAGTTTCACTTTCAGCATCTCTGTCAATCTCTGGAAAGCTGTGAATTCCAAAGGGCGTGGGTGGCTCTGCACCCATGGCACTTTCAGTGGTGGTAGCTCCCATGACATCTCTCTGTGGTCAGCCCTACTCTGCAGTTTTCCTAGATGAACTACCTTCTTGGGTTCTCTACACTTCTGGCATCTCTAAAGCACTTTAGGCTTCACATTCATAACTTCATACACTGCCCTCTCAGGGACACACTGCTGGCCTCTCTCAGGTCTTCTTCCGAAATCTGAGTGGAAGCCTTCTTGATCCCACAACTCTTGCATTCTGCATAAGCCTAAAACCAGAAACACGTGGATTATGCCAGGATCCACTGTCTGCTGGAGCAGGAGTTAGGGTTCTTTTTTTCTCTTTTGGATCTCTTATATCTTGTCTTGGCTATTTAAAGCTGATAACACTCACATCCTTAATACTAGTGGCCTTGATCTTAATCTTATACCATAAACCAATTTCAGCATTACACATAGTAGGTCCAACCACTAAAAGCCCCACCTATGACCACATGAGGCTTTGGGGAGACATCTAAACACAAGCTATACAGATTTAGAAATGTCTCTTGAGGTTCTCCATCTCTCATAATCACATTCTTAGTTTGCTGCTGCTCTCCTTTGAATTTTTCATAGGGTTTTAAACTTACAACGGCACAAACATTCCTTATGTGACTTGGTAGTTTGGAATGTGGACTTTGGCTCTATGTTTGTGATGGAATTGTTGGGGTATTTGCATGAAAATACTTGGTATATTTCTGGTGTTTTTTGACTTGTGTGGGCAGAAATACTGATGTTTGAAAATCCCTACGATAGTATGGAGTAAGTGATAGCTCTCATCCTTTCCTTCCATTTTCTTTTATTATCCTGTATTCTGCCTACCTATTGTTTAAGGAACTGAGACCTGGAGAGGAGGGTTAGAGGGAGTAGTACCATAGTACAGCTTCTAAATATGCTTTCCATATCAATCATATTGCTTGTTCTTTAGAACAATCTAATGAAGTAGTTGAGTCAGTCTGTTTTGTTCAAATGCATTGAAGAGACAGTCAATAGTCAAGGGCATTGAAATGCTGATTCATGGCACAAGAGATAATAACATAGCTGAGATTAAAACCCAAGACTTTTCAGTTTCTAGTAGGACATTATGATGCCTCAGAAAAACCATTTCTGTTGTGTTGGGTCTGTCACACAGTATTGCTTACATCATTTTTTTGATATCACTATTCATTGGCACTTGAAAATTTCATTAGACTGGTAATTGACTTTTAAAATTTGTGGCTATTTTGTTTATCTATATCTTTCCAAGGATTGGGGCCAACCAGGTTGTAAACTGCTTTTGAATCTCTCTTACTGCTTACTCTGAAATATACACTTTGTGAATATTTGTTGATAGTCTGATAGTGGAAGTCAGTGGGGGAATGACATATGTTTAATCTGGAAATTAGAATATATTTGGTTTTTGGCTCAGGGTAAAAAAGTCACAGGTAATAAAATTTGCAAGTTTCCTAGCCTAATCGGATGTTATGTAAAATTTGTATTTTGATTTGAGAAAATCTGTATCTGCCAGGAGGTTTTGACTGTTGGAACATGACATAACGATGAACTGCAGTTTGCAGAGTTCTGGCATAGGGTTTGTGGAACGCTATTTAAACTGTTTCCAGAAAACTATGGTGTTTGCCAATTGTGAAAAAGTTGGTCTTGTTTCTCCTGTGAAGATTTTTGTCCTTAGGGCTCTGTGTAAAGGTTCATTGAGTAACATTTTCTGCTGAAAACCAGAACCTTGGAAACCAAGGATAGATCAAATACCTCACTTATGGTAGTAGCCAAATAAATGGAAACCATATTAGGCATGGGTGGGAAAGGAAGAGAGGGCAACAGGAAGGAAGAAATAGAAAGTGCAAGCAATGTGAGTAGGAGCCTGGACACCAACCTCCTGTTTGAATCAGGAAATGAGGCTCCTATTGTTGCAGGCAGCTGAGTTAGTTAAAAACATTATAGGCAGTGGGACAGGGCTAGGTCGGAAAGGAGCCAGTGTATATACCTTACCACTGTGGGGGAGACAGACACCTCCTGCTGTGGGCCAGGCCTCAAGACAAAGAACCAAACAAATGCATCCACATCCTAAAGACTGATATTCTAATTAGTTCACTATCATTCTGAGAAAGCCTAGAGTCACTATCCCATCCCCCTAGGGAAAAGGTCACAGCTCTACAAATACCCACTTCCTAGGTGACTTGCTTTCCCATTTGTCCCTAATGTAATCAATTTTACCTGAACTACTAATCTTATCAGCTAACTATAGTTATGTCCCACCTTACGCCCATCTGCTTTGTGAGTTCCCAGTCTTCCCTCACCTTGAACCCGTCTCATACCATGATTTTGCTCTATAAAAGTCCCTAAAAATGACAGTCTTTGGCAACCTGCTTGGCACCCCTTCTGACTCTCTTCAGACAGAAGGTTTCTCTCAATAGATATATTTTACTCTAAACCTCTGTTGTTCCTGAAATTCATTCTTCAATTTTATTTTTTTTAAATTTTATTTAAAGAGAAAAAATAAAACAAACAAAACAGAATAGAGGGTAGCAACAATACAGAATTCCAAGGAAAAAAGGAAAAGAACAAAAAAAATACCAATAAGAAATCATTACTTGGCAAATTACATACTGACATCTTGGAAATTGTTGTTCAAATTACAAAATTAAAACATGCAAAGTAGACATTCAAACAGTGAGACTATTAACAGTTCTGCTCCATGATCTGACAAAAACAGCAATAATGGTCATCCATCTTACACACTCAAACATATAGGCAATTATATCAAAAGGGTAAAATTAAACACAACAAAACAGAGCAAAGCAAGTCACAAGAAAGCAATGTAAGAGACATAAATTTCAAAGCTAGACAATCAAAGCTATTCACTCTATCATATTGACTCTTGTTTTCTTCCAAATAGTTGTCCATATTGTCACATACAGGGAATTCACATGAAACAACATAGTATGGAACTGATCTGAACAGGACGAGGAAAGCATTTCAGGTCTTCAAGATCAGACAATAGGGAAGCCAAGAAAGGCTGTCATAGTGTCTCTCATTCTCTTCAAAACAGCTGTCCATAGCTTCATGTGTATTGAACTTAAACAAAACAAAACAAGCTAAAATCACTTTGAACAAAGAATGATAGTATTGCTGGATTTCACATAATGACATTACAGAATTAGCACTGGGTACTGTAGTGTCTCTTTTTCTTCAAAGTAGTTGTTCATTTCAACATGCGTTATACAGTTGGTTCTCATAAACTGTTTATAAGTTCTACACATGCATGAGTCTCTACATGTATATCTATAATTTCTGTATTAGAGGGAAAAACAAAACAAAGCAAGACAAAAAAAAACAATTCGTAGAAAAGCATGAAGGAAAAAGTCATATAAAACCACAATACAAGGTGATCTACAAAGGTTACCATGATGTCTCAGCAGTATGTAACAACATTAATAAAAACGAAGCATTGGAGATATTATAAGACTTCAAAAGCAGGCAATAATCAAACCAGAGTGGGTATCTTAGTGAATCTTGTCATCTTCAGTGTAGTTGCCTGTAATCTTAGACTTGATGCTATCAATCATAACAGATTTGAATAAAATCAGTCAATACAAAATAGCAATCTAACAATCCAGATTCAAATAAGATCAGTCATAATAAGACAGTATAAGTTATAAAGGGCTTCAGATTAAGTTGATAGGAAAATTAGGGATGATTACCATAATATGTCCTCTTATTTTTGGGATAGCTGACCATGTCCTCAAGTCTAGTGTAAGTAGACAAACTGGAACAGCACGTAATCCATCCAAGCAGAGTGGTGAGAATAATGTAGATTTTAAATCTTGTTACCCCATTAACAATATCCTCTGCCTCCCTTTTTTAGACAGTTCTTCCCCTTTCACTCCCATAGGGTGCACTGCTTGTTTTGGGTCCCACTGCCTCCCTATATAGAGCATCTCAGTGGACCCTATCTCCTGATCTACTCTGCCTGTATTTCTCTCTGTTACTATTTCAAGGCCATCTATACTAGAGATTACAGCCAATCTTCTCTGCCTCATTTCTGCTATTCTATTTTTCTGCCATTGATAGTCTATTTTTCTCTTCCACTCCACTGTCTGCGCCGTTCACTGAGGTCTCGCTGCCACTGTTCCTGAAATGTTCGTATTCTTGTTCTCTCTCCTTAGAATGTCCTTCAGTATTTTTTGTAGGGTTGGACTGGTGGTCACAAATTCCCTCAGTTCCTCTTTGTCATGGAAGCATCTTTTTTCTCCATTAATTTCTATAGAGAGTTTTGCAGGATACATCAATCTGGGCTGGAGGTTGTTCTCCTTCAGGGCTTGAATTATTTCACTCCAAGCTCTTCTTGATGGTCTGTGTCGAGAAGTCTGCCAAGATTTTGATGGGTTTTCCTTTATAGGTGATCTGTTTCTTTTCTCTGATGGCTTTTAATATTCTGTTCTTATATTGAATTTCTGGGATCTTGATTATTATGTGTCTGGGTGTAGCTCTGTTTTGGTTGTAGGTGGCTGGAGTTCTGTATGCTTCATATGTCTGCATATCATTTCCTTTTTCTATAGTGGGGAAGTTTTCCTTAATAATTTCTGTGAATAGCCTTTGCAATTCCTCTGATTTGACTCCTGCTTCTTCATTCACATGCTTTATTCTTAAGTTATAGATCCTCTTGTCATCCTCTAGTCTTTGTATATTTACTGCCTGCTCCCTTGTTATTTTTAAGAGATTTTCCCTTTCATGATCACACATTGCAAGCCTATGTTCAATTTTTGATAGTCTATCCTTAGTTTCTTTCAAGCAGTTTTGCCAACTTTCTATGTAGTCTTTAGCTTCCTGGTAATCTCTTTGAATCTGCTTCATGAATTCTAGGTTTGCTTTATATTCTTCATGGAACGTCTCTCTCCTTTTGTGTTCCTCCATTCTTCTGTCTGTGTCTTCTTGAGAGATGCCCAGCCTTTCTTTTATTAATCTACTTATCTCTTGTTTAACTTGAATTACTATTTCAGTTTTGACCTCATTTACGAGGTCCTGAAGATAGCTCTTTATGTCCGCTGATGCTGTGCTTGATGTTGCATGTTGCTGCCCTCAATCTCTTTTATATTTACCGATCATGGATCAAAATTCTCAGGGTTGGGGGCTGGGGGCTTTTTCTTACTTCTCTCTCTCGTCATGTTTTTGGTTCCTTCCACACAAGTGTATAGTGTAATTTCCAGCCCCTTTGCTTGTTGGTCAGGGCTCTCCTGGAGCACGCAGGCTAGGGGCCATCTGCTATCAGAGAGTGAAGTGCAAGCAAGGGTAGTATATGCTGGCTCCTCCCCTATGGGCCAGTCAACCTTTGAGGGCCTTCACTGCATCAGTGTGCACCACCCTCAGGGAACCAATTGATTTGTGATGACCCACTGGGTCCCAGCCTAGTCCAAGCAGATCCCTCCAATCTGCTCTGTGAAGGGAGCAACCAACTGAAGCCGCTTCCTTACAGAGCCAGGACTTTCCTGCCCAACTCCAATATGTTGTCCAGTTGGTTGCCCCTTTCCCGCAGGAGGGTCTTATTCCCATCACTCAGCGTGGGTTGATGCCGGTCCCTGAGTACTGCTGGGCTCCCCGACCTCTGACCTCAGTGCGGCTGCAGCATGAATTCATGGTGCCTCTGTGTGGGTCGCATGCAGGGCTGGTTCTGGGTGAGCCGCACACAGGGCTGTTTAGCTCCACGCTCTGGCTGCTCAAGCCAGTCACTTCTGTGCGGGTTCGGTCGCTCAAGTTGATCTCAGGCAGGAATTGAAGTGACTCGGCAAGAGAGCTGTGCTTGCCGATCTTAGCTTCTTTAATGGTAGCCCTGGGACCTCATATTCAAAGAGTTTCTTTGACTTCAGTTTCTTCCTGGGTTCAGAGAATCCATCTCCCTCTGTTTGGGTCTCTCCAGGGTGTTCTATTCTGGCATTTGAGCTGTCTCTCTCAGAGAGGCTCCATATCCTGCTACCTCCAGGTCCGCCATCTTTGCTGACTCCTGCCCCATTCTTCAATTTTAGAGAACACAAACTAATGGACATAGTAGTAGATCAAAAGTTTCATTCCCCTATATCGCTATTGGCCTGGCACATGACCATTTCCTCAGATGACTTGCTATCCAGAAAGAATTATTGTGTCCCTTCCATCTAAATGGCCTTTTAACCTGCAGCAGCACACTGAAGTGTCATCAAATCAGTCTCTCATAACTTTGTACTCAACTTGGGTTTATGTGTTGCTATTAAAGAGTTTAAAAATAATTTCAAAGTTTTGTGAAAGTGTATGGATTTTGTGAAACAGTGGGGGATGTAACACAAGTAAAATAGAAATACAGAGCCATATCTGAGTTTTTATGTCAAAATGGGATCTTGATGGAGTACTTTTAAACAACTATATTTACTGAGGACCCACTGGGGGTTGTTTTGTTTTATTTTGGTTTTTCGTAAGAAAGAAAAGAAAACCAGTCACATTGTAGTGGCTTGACTTGAATGTTTATGAAGGAAAATAATAGAACAGTATACATTATTCACTCTTGAAAAGTTCATGAATCAGCTGTATGTCAAAGCAATATCATAATCACAATGTTGAGAATATAAGCCATTGTTTTCTTGTATAGTCATTAGCATTCTAACTTATCCATTCATTTGGAAATCACACATTGAAAAGAAAACAATTAGCATACTCTTTCACATGACTTTGATAAGTCCTCAGGCCTACTCAAGAAGCCATTCAGTGATGGGCATGCTGATTTGTTATTAACACCTTATATATTTTAGGAAAAGCATCAGATCTGTGTATGAAATTGATGTTTTTTCTTACTTTAAAATAAAAATTATTACTGGAGGGATAGAGAGACAAATTGGCATATAAAGGACCAGGGTAGAGCCTGCATTGGGGCACAGGGTCTATTGACAGTCCAGTTTCCTGCAGCGGAGAGGGCATTTCCAAAGCACATAGTAGAAAACTGGGTTATAGTCTCCCATCAGAAGCCATTAGAAGCGTTCATTGTTCTTGCTCTTGTTTTTTGCACAAACCTTTTCAATATACTTTGGATAGTCTGTTGTACAACCTAGGAGAAATTACGCATCTAATAATAGTTTTCTTAAGGAGGCAAAAGGAGCACAATCTAGAATTTGCATTTCACATGTTCCTAATAAGGATTCTTCTTTTAAAAATAACCCCGAGAATTCATCTTTATTCTTTCAGCAACTGCATTGGATAGATACCACTGTCGACTCTGGGGACACAAAGATGAATGGAGCATACTCTGCTTGCCAGAAGCTCACAATCTAGTTGCCACGTGGCACAAGACAAAACATAAAGACACCATTAAAGGCCTGTGGGAACTCAGGGGAAGAGGAAATTGATTCCTGCCAGAGGAGTCTGGGAAGGCTTCATGATGAGGCCAGTTGGAGCTGGACTGTGACAGATAGGTAGGGTCTGAGCTTGAAAGGATGAGGCAGGCTGAGGGAGCAGTCACAGGTTTGAGAAAAGCATGAGGCATGTTGCCTAACAGAAGAAGATAGTTCTTTGGAGTCCAAGGCTTGGGAAGGGAAATGATGGAGGTCAAGTTAACAATGCAAACTGATACTAGATTGGCAAGGATAGCCTTGAATGTCAGGCCAGTGGTTTTTTTGACTGTTTATAGGCAGTGCTAAGATACATCCAGGGAAATAATCAGGCAGCCTCACAACAGATATTCACAGCATATTGTGGCAAGAATATGAGAGAAATAAATGCAAAATTGGTGGAATCATGGAGGATGGGAGCCACTAAACTGCCCAAATTGGAAACTGGAGGAGGGTCAAAGAAAGTCTCATGAATGGTATGGGATTCATCTGAGTTTAATATGAGGTCTCAGAGTGCAAGTTGGAAAAGGGTATTCCAAGTTGAAGGACTAGCAAAGTCCCAGAGGTCTGTGAGAGTATGTCATATTGGCAGTGGTGATGACTTCCATATGTGGCTGTTGCCCACATATGGAAACTGGTCCCTATTAGCTCAGTGTGCACCAAGGAAGCAGGCTTGCTGAGGCCAGTCAGTTGGCCTCCATTATAGGCTTTCAATGATCCAGGCAAGGACTCACTGGCAAGGGAGTCTTCTTTGAAACCTAGGGACACTGTAGTTCCCCAGGCATTCGGGACTGATTCTACTTTGGTCAGGCTAAATTCATGACAGGCATTTTAGGCGTTCTAGGAGGAAAGTAGGACATAAAAGCAGTACTACAGACAGAGGCAGGTAAAAATGAGGGCAGGACAGGACCACAGTATCCAGTTATGCAGGGACCCTGTACAAAGACACCTGGGCCTAGGGTTAAGCAGGCCTGAATTCTCATAGTCCATGAGTGGCTATACTTCCAGAAAGGGTGTCTTTGCTAATTTCCCCAAAGACCTCCCATGTTGTAGCTTTGGTTATTTGGTGAGATGGTCTGAAAAGGAGGTGAGACTCAGGAAAGAACTGGGGGATTGGAGTTGGAGTTAAGGCCCTACTCACCCTCTCTGGGGAATAAGACCTTACACAACTTCCCTAACCTCTTAGAGCACCAACTTCATTATCCGTCAAGCATAAATCATATTAGTGCTTCCTTCAGTGGGTTTCTATGAAGATTAAAGAAGATAATTTGTATAAAGTGCTTTACACAGTGCCTGTCACATAGTAAGTGTTTGATACATTTGACTATTAATATTCTTCATTTATAACCACAAGACTGTCTATGCAATTACAGTGGTAGGTAGCTTTCAACTTCACATCTTGATAAATTTCTCTTTACTAAGAAATAACGCCTCTCAGTTCAGCAACATGAGCATCGTTTATTTTTAGTGATGTCTTATGAAAGGAATGCATGGGATTAACCTGAGCACTGGCTTTTAATAATTGCTAGGAAGTTTTTCAGTTAGCAAAACAGTATGAAGAATAATCCAGTGAGAGCTCATGGACTCAACAGTTAAATGTAACAAAACATTTCTTGATGCGGTTGAAGCCTCTGTGTATTTCCTGCTGATCTTATTCCCTGCCTGCGTATGTGGAGGTTACCAGGATTCTGAATTTGGTGTAAATCATTTGCATGAATGTTTTAGTTTTGCAATTACATTTGGAGCTAGCTAGAGAGGTCACACTTGTCCCTACATATCTGTAGGGTATTTGTCTCTAGATCTTCTATCGCTCCCAGGAACTTAAAGCCACAGATGCTCAATTTCCGTATACAAAACAGCATAATATTTGTATATAACCTGTGCACATCCTTCCATGTACTGTAAGTCATTTTAGATTGCTTGTATTGTCTAATGCAATGTAAATGCATTGTGGATTTTTGTTGTACTATTTTATTTAGGGCGTGAAGACAGGAAGATGCCTGTATATGTTCAGTGCAGATGCACCTTTATTCTCTCCCTAGTATTTTCCTTCTGTGGTTGGTTGAATCTGTGGATGTGGAACCTGCAGGTGTGGAGAGCTGACTATATATCATTTGCTGTTCATTATTTCACCTTTAAGTAGAAGGAGTTCCTCTCACTATATTTACTTTTTCACAGCTTTTTTTTCTACTCAACCCAATACAGATTTTAATATACCTTTATTGCTGTACGTAAGGTGGACAGGTAAAAAACTCATTTATTATGGTGAATACTGTTAACTCTTTGGACAGTAATAAAGTATACATTTTAAATAGTATGTTTGAAATTGACTATTCTGAAGGTTCTAGGCAGCTTTTGGAATTTTATCTGCTATATATGTACAGGCCATTTAGAAATATAGGGTAACAAAGCCTGTACCTCAGTAAACCATGACTGGGTGATCTTATTGATAAACTTCCGAAATTCTGTTTACATAACACTTGCTTGGATTTAGAAACTTGGCATCTTGCCTAGTTTGAAGTGATCATAAAAATAGGATGAAAAATAGTTGAGTTCATAAAAGGTTTTTGATGAAAGAAACAGCATGGGTCTGTAAACATTTATTAATTTATGTGTGAAATACTATCTTAGCTTGCATTTTGAACTCCAGAGCTCTATACTTATAAAGTATAAAGTCTTTTCTGTAAGGAAAATTACAAGTTTTGAAAGGATAAATGTTCCTAGTTTATATATTAGTGAATTTGTGTTGTTAGAGTTTACAAATTATCACTCCATAGCATTTATGCTTCAGTGTTTGGTTGGAGTCCTGTGCTATTCTTTTAAAAGTATGTTGTAGGATTGTCCCAGATTTTTTGCTAAGTGGAATTTGTCTAACTGTGGGCTGATGAATGAGGCCATATTTATCTTCTGGATCAAACTTATGGCTTATCATTGTGGATATCATTTATGGGCTCTGAGATTCCAAGCTGAAATCCAAGAGACATTTGTGATTGAAATTATTCTCATTATTGTTATGGGTCACCAATGAGAGATCAAGGTTACTTGAAATTTTGGCACCTATGCATGTATTTGGTGTCTGGGCATTGTTGGCTATAATTCATTCGACACAGTGTTATTATCACGCTCCTCAGTGAGATGTCCTCATTGGCAAGTAGTTCATATCTCTCTCTGATGATGGTAAGTTACCCAGGATGAATGGAAATGATTGACATCGACTGAGTCTCTATTTTGCTGTAATTAATGCAGTGTTGACATTTTAGTTTGGGCTGTGTGTGCGCACATGCATGTGATTGCTGACTTGACTTTTGCTTACCTTTAGCTCTGTAATTAGAATATATTTTGCCTTGGTGTTTAGATTAAGCCTGCCATTTTCCTATAAATGTTTATCAAATGTTCTTATATAGTAGCTGTTATATGAGAGTACAGAGTATGTAGAGATTACCTTTGAAGAGCTCAAACTCCAGTAAGGGAGACAGTATACTTTGGGCTCATGCTTCATTTGACTTATATATAGTATATTAGAGGAACACAAAAGGAAGGAGATGCTAATTTATATAGGATATTTGTTTATATAGGGAGGCTTCTCTGAGCAAGCGATATCTAACCTTGAGTGGCGTGGAGGCGAATAGGAGTTTGGCAAATTGCATTGCAGAAAGAATATCATTTGCAAAGGCGCTTAAGCAAGGGAGAGGATGATGATTTTGGGAAGCATGTGTTGTAATGGTAGGAGGAAGGCTGGAAGTAGAGTCTGGGCCAGACCATAATGTATCTTTACATCACATGGCAAGATGCTTGGACATTTTTTCTTAGGTAATAGAAAATTGATGAAGGTCTTGGGAAAGTGGAATATTTGGAATGGGTTTTAAAGAAGGGTTCTCTGGTGACATCTTGGGGAAACCATAGCTGAATTTGTAGTGCAAGATGGGAACCTATTAGAATTTTGTCTAGTGAAGAATCTGGGGCTGAATCAGGAAGACCACACACTAGCTGTGTGATCTTGGGAAAATGGTGTGACTTATTTGGACTTCAGTGCATTAATCTGTGACATAAGGATGACAGTTCTTAAGTTGGACTAAATAATAATGGTAATAACACATAGGTGATACATGCCATCATAGTAGCAGATGTCACATTTCTTCCCATTCCCCTCTCATATTGGCACTTCTGCCCTTTGAATGTGGCCTGAAATAGTGCGTTGTTCTCTTGGATTTTCCCATTAGCTTCTGTCCAGGTCCTATTTTCCTCAGATGGCTTTGTGATGTTCGCAGTACTCAGGTGCTTCAGTTTTTGACTCTTCAAACCAATTTGGCATAAAGCAGTGCCATACAGACCTGGAACTTTTTCCTTACCATATTTTACTGTGTAGCCTATAAAGCCCGTGTTGGCTGGTGGGTTGCAGCATACCTTGTACTACCTTAGATGTGAAGCACGTTCCTTAGGATAATGCCAGGGCATTTGTTTGATGTCTATATTTTTTTCTGCACTGTGTGGATTTGATGTCTAATTGGATCCAAACCCTATTTAGCTATTTTCCAAATGATGCTACCATTTAATTGATATTTCTAGCCTATTTGTTTCCTTGTATTTGAGCACTCCTTTCCTGAGTGTCTGTAATATCAAGTCCCTTGCACCAAGTGAGATTCAAACATAACCTCTGCCCTCTCAGCGCTTACTCTCAGTTAGGCAGGCCTAAAAACTGCTATGAGATTGAAAGTGGAATTGAGTGAATGATAATAAATGAACCAATGGTTCGCAGCTGAGGAAGAGTGAGCTGTTCACTGTTCACTGTGGCTGGAGGGTAGATGCATTTGGCATGAGGATGAATAAAGTAACAGGGACCCTGAATGGGCTTGCCTCCAGGCTGAGCAGAATTTACCTGACTCCGAGGAGTCATACACGTTTACAAGCACTTTCACTGTGGTTTTCCTCATTACTTGCTCATTGTAGGAAACCTGGAAAAAATATGTATGTATTCAGGATAAGCAATTTAATTCACCCCAGGGGAAAACTCTTAAATTTTTGGCCAATTTCTTTTCAGTATTTATTCTGTCCACTGAGGATCATGCATGTTTACAGCCATGTTTATCTCACTGTGGACATTTTTGACAAAATTAAATCATCCTTAAAACATGAATTGCAATGACTGCCTACTGTTCCATCATATGAATATATTTTTCTCATCACTCTTCTATTATTGACAGTTTCCTGAATTTATATTTTTATATAGGGTCTATGATGAATGAACTTGTCAAATGTTTGTCTTCATTATCACTGAGAATTTTTGAGGAAAGGAATTGATATGATCCCAATTCAGGTTTAAGATGATCATCCTTGGGTAATTATGAAATATGCATTAAAGAGATGAGAGTTTTGAGGCATGGAGTAGCAGTAGGTAGGAGTCCATTACTCTGGGTAAAAGAGCATGAGGGATAAACTGGAGAGGCAGCAAAGAGAATGGGGAAGTGACAAAGTAAAAGAACTGCAAGAAAGAAAGTGAACAGGACTTAGGGTCCATTATTTGGAAAAGTGTAGCATTAAAATCAGCATTTTGTAAAAAAATGTTAGACTTTTTGACCCCTCATGCTAGAGTCCTTTGGAGGAACTGGGCTTCTTATTAGACTCCCCTGGTTAGTCTCATACATAACGAAGTTTGAGAAACACTTAAACCTGTGAGCTTTAGCATTGAGGGCCTCGGTTTCTTATTTTGGGGGTACTGGGAAACGAGCTTAGGATCTTTCACATTTAGGTGAGTGCTTCACCAGTGAGGCACATCCCCAGCAATTTAAAAAAAATGTTTAGAGACAGGGTCTTGCAGGTTGCTCAGGCCTACCTCAAACTTAAGATCATTTGCCTCAGATTCTTGAGTCTGGGGTTACAGGCATGACCCATTGTGCTCTATAGGCTTTGGTTTCATGCTGGCTGTTGACCAGAGCCCACCCTCAGTATCTTGCTACATGGAACTCCCTATCATGACAGCTTGCTTCCTGCAAGCCAGTAAAAAGTCTTTCAGCCAGACAGATGTTATATTCTGATGCAGTGTGATTAAAGACACATAATTACATACATCCTATCACTTTCATAATATTATCCAGATTAGAAGCAAACTACACTCAAAAGGGAAATGATTTTATGGGGGCATTAATACCAGGAAGTGGGGTTCAGAGAGTCACATAAGAGTCTGTCTATCCAGAATGTGAGGTTAGATGGGAGATAGCACACTCGCTTTTCCACATCTGACGTTCAAGGCACTTGTGCACAAGGGTTGGTTTATTATGACTATAAATAAGTTTCAGCTTCAGGCCCTTGTACATGTGTGTCTTCTTCCAAGGCCATATGCTTAATTTTGTATTCATAGCTTCATATTGTATTCCTAAAAGTGAGTTCTTGAACTGTGTACAATTCAGGTTTCAGCAAACTTTAATATGCTCTGCCTGTAGGAAAGCTAAATGGCAGTGTCAGGAAGATAGCGTCTTGGGTCTGGAAGTCAACAGAAGGGTTGGCCATTGCCAGTGAATGCGTAACCAATTGTAGTCAAGGAGAAAAAACCCATTAGCAACAAATAGAGCAGCTCCTGAGAGCCCCATTTCTGGTGATTTCTTTGATTTTGTTAAAGATGGCTCTGCTGCTCAGGATTTACCCTGAGAAATAGCCCCCAGCTGTGGCTTGACTATTCATTGCTACCATAAGGTGGTGTTTAGCATGGGGAATCCCTTAAATCGTGATTTTTTTTCAGTTGATTTTGGAAGAGTAGAGAGGATGAGTTCTAGAAGACTATTTTTGTATTGGGTCCAACATTCTCTGGGAACTCTTGCTAAGCAAAGAGGATAAAATAAGATTTCTCAGGCAGGCATTTGCATGCTCTTCTCTACCCATCTGCTGTCCCCCTGGCATCTACATCTCCAGTGAAAATGTGTCTGAAGACCGCTGTGGCCAGGCTCCTGTGTTTTTGGTCAGGGACAGCTTTTGAACATTTCCGCTTCTCTTTCTGTCCCCAGTGTATTACAAGTTTCTCCCACATCGTGGTGAGTCAGGGAGTCCACAGCTGCAGACTGCTGAAGATACTCATGGGGACAACCTTACGAATCAATTTTTATCTCTTCCATCATCTGACACTGGGAAGTCTCCTTCTAGGCGATTGTTGTAAGACCACCACTGTACAGGAAAGGCCTTCCATAGAGAGAGCGAGCTGCGTTAGGCTGTGAAGCCTCTTTTGCATTGGCTCCCAACCTGTGGGTCCTAGACCCTTAGGGTATGAGGGTGCCCTTAATGCTTCAGATGGTAAATATGTATGGCTACCTTTAGCTACAGATTAAATGATTGGTCTGTACATGTGCTCTTGCTTTGTGCATGTGTGTACTGTTCTTTTTCTCACTAAAAATATGTTTATTCAAAGTATCCAAAAACATTCTACAATGGAAACATTAAATGCTGTTTGTCCTGTGCTGTGGACCACACGCATACTGCCATACCGTTCTGAGAAGACTTGAAATGCCATTAATAGTTTAAAAATTGTACACCGGATAGACAACCAAATAAGGCAGTTTAATGTTTCATCCAGATTCACAGGTGCATCTGATTAAGTGACAGCTCCACTTGGCAAATGGCTGTCACATGACGGTGTCCAGGAAATGACTGGTGATGGGCAAACTCAGAAACACTTTCTTTTTCTAAAGCGAATGGTGCATTAGAAAATTTCAGGTGACAGCCCTTGCAGAAAACACTGTCATCCAACATTTCTAATTCTTGGTCCAGGAAACATAGGTCTTCCAGGTTCCATGTCGCTGGGGTGCCCAAACAATTATTTTTCTGTGCTGTAATTAATAGGGTCCTTTGGACTGGACAGGAAAGAGATGGGAACTGTCCCCTATCAATCATAGTGGGTGGCAGTATAAAAGATGATCCAAATGACCACAAATTAAGCAAAAGATATCATAAATCCTTTTGTGAGTTACTGTGTGCTGCCATATTCTTCCTCATCAGTCTGTAGGCAGTTGCTGAAGTAGAGGTATAGGACTTCTGCATTGTGGAAGCAGAATCCTGGTATTCCCAAGAAACCTCACAATGGAAAAACTCCCCAAATGATACGCAAGACCACAGTAATGATCTGTTGGAACCAATAGATCACATCTAAAAATCATCTTTGTTCTTCCAGGCCACATCACTGTGCAACACCTTGCTCCAAACTGAGATTTGAGGGCCCTGTTGGCCAGCTGTGGCTGAGAGGACTCCTGCTCATACTCCTGTTGTGCTACTTGGGCCTTGCCTGAGATATGCAGGCCAAGCCAAAGCGAGTCGGAGAGTGGGGTGGATGGTCATAGGGCACATGGCAATGTGGGGGAAGGGGCAGCAGCAACAGAGAACAGTACACCATAGTTCCAGTTGCTGGTTTAAACTGCCCTGCTAGACTCACTCTCCCAGTGAGTGCCACAGAGAGTGGGCAGCACCATCCTGAACATCCTCCATTCTTCCACTCATGTCCCCATACACGTACTGTTGTGATGGAAAGTGAAGAGTGTAGGTTTCCACCTGCCTGGTGAACGGGGATCCTCAGTTCAAATCCCAGTACCAAAAGAACCCCCCAAAACAAAAAACAAACCAATCATCTCAAAGAGTATAGGCTCTTCAAGAGTTCAGCCTATTTTCTTTTCCAGTAGGTTTATTGTTTCCATTTTTATATTTCTATCTTTGATCCATTTTGACTTTAGTTGAGTGCATGGTAAAAGACATGGGTCTAGTTTTAGTCTTTGCCATGTGGAAAGCCAGGTTTTCCATCACCATTTATTAAGGAGGCTGTCTTTCTCCCGTGAAGGTATTTGGCTCCTTTTTCAAAGATAAAGTGGTGGCTGTAGGAGTTGTATCTGCATCTTCTAATCTGTTCTGTTGATCCCCAGTCATTGTTACTTTTTTTTGGCCAGTACCATGGTGTTTTTATCACAGTAGCTTTGTACTATAATTTCAAGTCAAGGATTGTGATACCCCTTGCTTTGTCTTTGTTGCTGAGAATTGCTTTTGGTATTTTAAGTCTCTTCTGGCTCCAAATGAACTTCAGGAATATTTTCTGTAAGTATGTGAGGTATGCTAATGATATTTCAATTGCTATTGCATTAAATCTGTATAACGATTTTGGGGTTATGGCCATTTTTACTATGCTGGTTTTTCCTATCCATGAACAAGGGATATCTTTCCATTTTCTGATATCCCCTTGGATCTCCTTTTTCAGAGTACTGTGATTTTCAATGTGTAGATACTTACTTCCTTTGTTGGATTGATTCATAAGTGTTTCATTTTTCTGGTGCTATTGTAAAAAGTGTAGTTTCCCTAATTTCTCTCTTAGTTTGTTGTTTATGTATAAAATTGCCATTGATTTTTGAGTGTCAATTTTATATCTAGCAATACTACTGAATTTGGTTATTAAATCTGCAAGACGTTTAATGTAGGCAACGATATGAGTGAAACTCTGATCACATGGGAAATAATACAAAGAATAGTCATCTAGGATCTTGTCCTATTAAAAAGCTTATACACATAGTGCCAGAGATTTAGCTCAGTGGCACAAGCACCTGTTTGGCAAGCGTGAGGACGTGAGTTCAATCCCTGGTACCAAAAAAAAAAAATTTAAAAAAGGCTTTTACACAGCAAAAGAAATCACCAATAGAATGAAAAGACAACCCACAGAGTGGAAAAAAATTTTAGTTGTTCTTCAAATGGAAGACTTCTATCTAGAATATATGAAGAATTTAAAAAAGTAAAACACCTTCACATTAAAAGACCCAGTCCAAAAATGAGCATCTGAAATAAATATGTACTTCTCAGACAAAGGAATACAAATGGCAAATAAATATATGAAAAATGTTCAACATCATTGGTTATTGAGGAGATACAAATTAAAACAACACTGAGATTCTATCTCACTCCAGAAACAATGGCTATCATTAATAAAGCAACCAATAACAAATGCTGGAGGGGCTGTGGGGAAAAAGGAAACCTTCTCCACTGTTGGTGGTAATATAAATTGGTGCAACTACTTGGTGGAAATCAGTGTGGAGATTACTCAAAGTCTAGGAGTACAGATGCTGTTTGACCCAGTGATAGCCCTTCTGGGTATCTCTCTGGAAGAATTAAAAGCCTGCAGTGATATACATGCACTCTATGTTTATGGCAGCATGGTTTGAAATAGCTAAGTCTTAGAAACAACCCAAATGCCCATCAACCAAGGACTGCATAAAAAACATTTTTGTACAATGGAGTACTACTCTGTCATAAAGAAGGATAACCATGAGACATTTCTAGGTAAATGGATCTAATTCGAGACCATACTCTTAAGTGAAATAAGTTGGACTCCTGTAAATATGGCATGTCTCCCTGGTGTGAGAAACTGAAAGAGTAAATAAGGACCAAAATGTACAATAGATAATGTGAAATAGAAAGAAATGAGAAAAAGGAGCTAGAGAAGGGACAGGGGGAAGGGAAAAGAACAAAAAATATTTAAAAATGGTAAAATGAAAGGAAGAGACATAAGGAGTTGAAGAGGGGTTGGAGGGAAGATAGGAGATTGGGAAAAAAGAGGAATCAAATTATATTATGTACAGGTACAAACTCCCTATGATGAATGTAATCATTGTTTATGTCTAAAATGTACCAATAAATGTAATTAATGGAAAAAAGAATACAGGTTCTGAGACTGGACTGCTTGGCTTTAGATTCCATTTGGAACATAATCTACTATGTGATACGTTACGGTGCTAGACAAATTGCTTAATTTCTCTTCCTGTTTTTCTTTATCTGGAAAATGAACATGATGATACCATGTACCCCAGAAGGTTGTTGTCCAACTTATGTCAATTATTCCAAAAAATGTTTCAAGTTGTATCCAGTACAAAGTCAGTACTATATGTGTTAACATTTATTATTAGTAACATCCAAAATTAAAAGAACTAGTAAATGCATGATAGATATTTGTGCTTCAGTGTTTTCTCAATATAAAGATACTGAAAGTATAACTACAGTTATGTTCCTTATATGAGTGCAGAGCTGAAAGCAGAGCACAAGGCTCCTGACTACATTGTGGAATACAATTTTTGGTACTGTGTTGTAGACTACGCTTTGTGACTCTTCAAACCTTTGTTTAATGAAAGAAATTGAGCCTTTGGTGGTGGTGGTGTTTTTGTTGTTAAGCAGGCCCCTGTTGTCACATAGTAGCTACATTTTGATATTGGGGACCTCGGTAATTAAAACACAGTGGTGGTCTGGCCATCTTTCTTTCAGTTGATTTGCCCAGAAGAGCCCTTGTTCGTAACTTTTTGCCTTCATGATTGTGATATATAATCATCCATCCCTTCCTTAAAACAATTGATATATTGTCCTAGGTAACTTTCCATTGCTGACTGAGAGCAGGTAAATACATTGCATCACCAATGTCCTTAATGAGTTGTAGCATGCTTTGTTGTCAACAAAAATTTTCTGAATAGCAAAATCTCATAGTGACTCTGCGTAGAGCTATTTTTGGCCCCCATGTCCTCTCCTGCTATGTGCTTGCTTTGTGCGTAGCAGGACCCTATCTTGCTAGCAGTTGTCCTAGGAAGCCCTCCCACTGCCAGGACCCAAATACCTGCCTACAATGGGGAGTCAGTCAGTGGATGCTAGATCTTAGCATAAGAAGATCTTTTGTATTTGATCTTACGATGATGCCTGTGTTAGTTTTCTAGGAGTGCTATATGAGCACAAATTTCCTCCCTTAAAACAACAGAAGTTTATCGCTCCCATTTCTGGAGACTAGAAGTGTGAGATCAAGCTACAGACAGATCTGTATTACCTCTGAAGATTGGGAAGAGTGCTTCCTTGATTCTTCTACCTTGTGGTAATTGTTAGCAATACTTTGCACCCCAATCTTTGCTTCTGTCCAGCTAGGGATGCCTCCCACATATCTGTGTTGAAACTTCCCTTTGTCGATGAACATATTTCTCATCACTTAAAAGGATACCCAATCATTGGGTAGTCCCAATCCACTATGATCTCATCTTACTTTGATTACAACCATAAAGATCTTATTTAAAAATGCATGTTCGCAGGTGTTGAAGGTTAGAATTTGAGCATATATAATTTGTTTGGTGTGCACAATCAAACCCACAATATCAGATATTCCCTATCCCTCTTACTTTTCTTACTTCTATTGAAAAAATGAAATCTCTATCCAGCAGTAATAGAATAATGTGATTTATAAAAATTAAATTTCATAGACTAGTAGAACAAAAAGAAGGAAGCTACAAGTTATGCCTGCCTCATTTCTCTTACGGACTGAGGAGGGGTCTTATCTAAATTCTGAATTCTGGTAATAGAGCAGATCATCAGACTCTTCAGGTTTCTTTTCTGTCTTTTTTGCATTTGCTCTTGATAAAGATGTTGGCTGCTATTATTGGAAAGCTTCAATGGCAACAGACATTGAGGCAAATTCCTATAAAACCAGAAATAGCTGTTTGGACCTGCCAATAACTGGGGTTTTTGGCTGTATGGAGAGGGTGAATTGACAGCCAAAAGCCCTGCCAGGCTCCATTTCTCTTTCATGCATCTCAGTTAAATATGATCGATATTTTTAATGAGCTGTTAACCTGAAATAGGCCCTAGAGATTCACTAATAAAAGGGTAAGGACTCTTCCTGCCCTCACAGAGCTCACAGTCCAGTGAACACTTAGTTATACATTTGACTGTCTGCTTGTCTTTCTGAGGGCTGTGGAAGGAGGACATGCCAGGTGCATACTATGAGACTCTGCTGGAGGGTGGGAAAGAAAGTTCCCAAAGATGAGTAGGAGTTAGTTATCCAGGAAAGGAGCAGCGCGAGGGGTAGAAGGTGCAGCAATGTTCCTAAAGAAGGAAAGACCTGTGTGAGAGCTTCCTTGTGAGCAAGCAAAAGAGGCTAGTAGCAGAAGGAAAAAAAAATTGGTTTGGGTGGAGAGGACATCCAAAAGTGCTTTGTGAACCATCAGAGATTTACTTCCTGCTCCCAGGGCAGTGAGAAATCATTGTAAGCATGTGGGCATGGACTAGGTGTTCAGGCTGAGGACTCCACCTCCCAAATGAGAGTGAGCAGAGCTCTGTGAGCAAAAAAGACTTCCGGGCATCTCTGTTATGGATAGAGCCATCTTTCCAGCCTATTCCCCGACATAGATATTGGTTCAGAATTAGCCTCAGCATCAAACTCAGGCCCCGGAGTTACAAGGTTCCCTTTTGTAAAGTGTGTGGCTAATGCCTCTGACCCTTCATTCATTCATATTCGGGGTGGGGTGGGGTGGGGTGTGGGTGCCCGCGCACGCGCACTGGCCCACACCAGACCGCTTGTCGCCCAGTACCCTGGCCTTGGTTTTTAAACTTAGTCATCCTGGTAACTGCAGCAGGGCCTCTTCCATCTTTTGGCAATAGTTTACTTTGAACTTGATGCTCCTTTGGATCGTCTTCAACCTTTCTGCATATGATTTGACGTATGGTTTTCTCTTTTCTCTTCGTCTGACCCTATGTACTTAAGTCTTCAGAGAATTCCTCAAGTGCTAGCACACAGAGGCGCCATCGTTTTATCCGGACTCTGTTCATGGCGCAGTTAGCTCCTCTGCCAGGCAACGAGAGAGTTTATCTCAGTGTTTTTTACACCTCTTTAATTTTTTACTATTGACTCCTTAAATTGAATTTTTAGGTATTTTTCCCTAATTGCCTTTCTGTGAATTTTAATACTAGAGATATATTGTACAGCTATTTTTGCAATGCATATATATTTTATCTATAGTAAAGATTAATATCAGGCTTACTTTAGAATATGTAAGAAGAAGAGTGACAAACATCTTTGTTAAAGTTGAAATTGAAATTTGATAAAAGTTGAAAAATAATTGACGTGAACTTTTGTGCATCTACTGAATTTGTAAATGTAATTTATTCATGTAAAATTGTAATGTCTAAAATTACCTACATAAATTACCAAATTTATAGAAACATGTAATTTGAGTAACAATGTGATCAGATTTTCTTAAAAATCATCCAAAATTGCTGTTTTTCTATAAAAGTAAACTGCTTAAAATATATCAAATTAACTTCTGCAAAACATTTTTACTGGATTTAACTTAACAATTCATTGATATAAAGAAAAAAACTTCTAATTTAACCTGTTGCCAGATATTATTTAAGTTTTATTGACAGTTGTTCTTTTCATTTGACATAATTAAGGATGGATTGAATACTGTTTTAGAATTAAATAATGAAATCACAAACTGAAGATCATATATATTTTCAGCATTTAGAAAGCAGTCATATAATTTTTGTTGGAGAGTTGAGCTTTAGAAGGTCCCAAACTGCAGTAACATGTAACAACTTTTTGCTTCCCTAATATCCGGTTTTCTCTCCCTTAGAGAATGCTTGGCTTATATGACTGTGTCCTCTTATGAGTCTTAATGCTGTAACATACAGGGCGCAGGACAGCTGGGTATTGAAGGGTATGGTCAAAGGATCAGGAGAGATCCGGGACACCAGTCATTGCATGACAAAGAACCCAAGTAGAACATAGAAATCAAATGTCCTGGCCTTTTATGTGAGAGTACTACAGCAGGGCAGTCAAAGAAGGGTTAGGGAATGCTCCTTTGAATTCTTGTAGTTCTTGGCAACTTCTGTCAAACATGCACGAATGTGTTCATTCACCTTATTCACCGGATCTAGCACTCTGTGACTTCTGGCTGTTCCTCAAAGTCAAAAAGACTATGAAAGGTAAACATTTTGAATCAAGCTAAGATGTAAAGCAGCCACAACAGTGCAACTAGAGATACTTAGCGAATTTCCAGAACTGCTTCAGAGTGGCGTGAAGGATGGGAAAATTGTGTTCAAAGCAAGGGGGAGTATCTTGAAAGGTACTAATGATGATCTATCTTTTGTTGTAATAAAATGTTATTTAAATATTACCATACGTTTTGATCATGTTTAATGCACATGATGATATCTTTGTGTAAATGGGCTATCCAACATGTCTTTAGTGAAGACTCACCTTTGAATGAGGGACTACCACGTATTTTCAATTCAGGAATAAGTAATCTATGGAAGATCAGGTTTGTTTTAAGCCTGTGGCCTTGTACCTGCTCAAATAATCTTATCAAGTAGCATTTATCCAACAGTGTTTTAAAGAAGTGCTAATTAATGTTTGATTGGAGAAATGTAATTATTTCAAAGGGAATTTTGACCCAGATACTGAGCTGTTATTCTTAGGACATTTTAAAGTTAATCACACATTTCTTTTATTGCACTAACTAGCCAGGTATCAGTAGCCCGTATATTTGTAAGCACTATCAATTTTCACTGTCTATGAATATTGAGTCCTGTGTCCATTTAACAAACTATTCTGTATATGACATGGCATGTGATGTCCCTTTTGATGTCACACCAGTGTTTTTTATTTAAATTTATATTCTTAATCTACAATATTCCAGTAGTACTGTATGTATTCGATAGATCTAGAAATGGAAATCCTTTGAAATGTTGCAAATTAATGATGTGCTAAGTATCACAATTTGAAAAAAAGAGTATTAGCTTTCTGAAAGAATAGAGGGAGAATAAAGAGGAGAGGGGAGAATCATAGTGTTTTTTAAAAAAATTATATCACCAAATCACCAAGACTGACAGAAGGAAAGGTGAAGGCCATTTTAACATCGCAGGTGACTAAGTCTAATTTGCATTTGAGAAGTGATGATGTTATGGATGACTCAGAAGTATGCTCAGGATTGGGTATTGGGGATGGAAGGGAATCACAGCTGGACTCCCTGCCTGCCACCTCATTGTCTGCCAGAGCTTTGTGTCCTGGGCAGGCGATTCAGGGCCCTGCCAGACCTGACTTCCCAGGCATCCAGGCCTCTGGTTAGGCACTCACATTAACAGCACTCTCAGGACAGCTAATAGGTCAAGTGCAGTGTCCCAAATGGGGGTCTGATCGGCCTTCTCTGACCTTTCAGTGTTAAAGATGGGCTTACAATACTTACTTATTTCTGTTTTCAAGGCCTTTTGAAGATTTACCATAATATTTTTAAACCAGTAACCAGTGACTTTAAAAAGGCCAGTTGTAACTGCTGCACTCTGTCAGAGCTCTGGATGGCATTTATTGAGTAATTTTCTTCAGAGTCATTTTCGCTTTTATTCATTTGAAAAAGCTGGTCTTTATGATTTATTGTGTAGACTGCACACACCAAACATATTCTTTCTCTGAGAAATAGTATCCCTGTTACTGAGAAATGTTACCATTAAATTATAGTGCCCAAGTGTAAAGAGGCGATTTCTGGATAGTAAGTGAAGTTCTACACTGAACAGGAAGGTGTGTGTTCTCTGTAGGGCTGACCATGTGGAGGGAGGGTGAGAGAATGAGGTAAAAGGGCGCCTAGTGGTCATGGAAGAGCAGGTGCTATGAAGGAAAACTGTTAGCATCTGACACTGTCTTCTGCTCCCCTTCCAGTCATTCCCAGTTGTTTAGTAAGTACAAAAATTTCTCCTGCCCAGCTCATCCCTCTGTGAAGGGGCCTCTGCTGCACATCTGTTTCTGCAGGAGGAAGGGAGGGTGTACACACGAGCTGGAACCCTACTCTGTGCCAGATGCTTTCACAGTGCTCCATCTACTCCACGCAATAGCGTCTCTCCTCCTTCCCACTCTGCCCCAGATTCTTGTCCTCCAGGAACGCCACAACATGGCCTTATTTGGAAGAGAATTTTTGTAAACGCCATCAAGTGAAGATGAAGTCACACTGAATTAGAGCGCAAGAAAGAAACTGGGAGACACAAATGTACAGGCCGATGTGTGATGGAGGCAGGGCTTGGAGTTAGGCCGCTATAAACTGAGGAAAGCCAAGCACTGCTAGTGTCCAGAAGCTACAGACCCCGCAGTGGAGCCACAGTTCTGCTGACAACTTGATTTTGATGAACTCCGGAGCTGGGAGAGTACATTTCTGTTGTTTCAAGTCACCCAGTTTGTGGTTCTCTTGTCCTCACCTCTGGAAATCAGTATGCTCGCTTAAGAATGCGTGTAAACACTAGCAGGTGGGCATTCTTAGGTGACATTTATGACCTAAGATATTCCTGAGGAAGCTGAGTGTTACTGAGGAAGATCTGCCTCTATTGCAGCACAGATAGTTTATGAGCACCTGCAATGGGGTAGCTGGAGATTATAGATGGCTAAATGTAACCCTTGCCTTTAGGAAGCACTTCAAGTATGTGGCTCTGGTCACTTCCTTTGTGATGTGGGTGTGTAGGGGGTGGGGGATCTGGACATGGAGGAGGTGGATTTTTCCAATAGGCACCTTAATGCTTTGCTGCTGTCCTCCGTAGCACCCTTTATCTCTTCATAGGGCACTTTGTTCCTTTTCTGTGTCCTGTGATTCAAAGAACACTATCGGGATAAGCCAGTGTGTGGAAATTCAGATTGAGTTGTGTCTGGCTGCTCTCGAGTGAGTCCTTTCTGACCTTCAGAAGTTGAGGCAGTGATACTTTCATTTACCTTGGACAGGCCATTGGGATCTATGAAAGCTTCTTAGGGACACTTACATTCAGTGTGGAGTTTGAAGAATTTTCTAGAGGAGGAAGGAGGGGAGGCAGAGAGTGGTGGCATGGGTGGAGAAAGACCTTTCAGGCAGAAAGAAGAGAGAGAGGAAAGGTACAGAGAGGGGTTGGTCTGGGTGGATGTTAGTAATACATGCCTGGAGTGGGGGGGTTGTGGCTTTAGGGGGAGTAGAGGCAGAGGTGAGAGAAAGAGAGGTTGAGGCTATGATAACTAGCCTGCCTGCTTGCTTCCCTTTCCTTCCCATCCTTTTTGCTCTCCTCTGCCTCCCTACCTTCTTTGCTTCCTCCCTCCCTCTCTCCTTCCTTTCTTCTTTCTTTCCTTCCTTGATATTTATTCCTACTTTTTAACCTCTCTTTTGAAGTATAATCGATATATAACCAATAATTTGTATTTAAACATATAATTTGATAAGTTTTGATGCATGTATATACCATGAAACCATTACCAAAGGCAAGATAATGAACATAGCCACTTCTTTCGAGGTTTTTTGTGTCGTTTTGCAGCCCTTCTTTCCCACCTCCCCCGAGTATGATGCCCATGCCTTGATTTCTCAGAAGGTATTCACATCCCTTGGATGGGGTCTGTGAAGTCTCTCCCTTCTGAGTTATATATTCTGTGCCATATTTAGCCACCCAGATTGTGGTTCTCTTGTGGTTACCTCAGGAATTAAATATACTCTGTTATAGGTTTATTCATGTAACTCATCTAAAACAACCTAGTACAACACATTGAGTGCTGAAGCAGGTATGAGTGAAAATCCAGCTGTCTTCCAGTAACCCAGATATCAAGATATTTCCAAAAAATATAAAACAGTGTTAAATGCATTGTTGTTTTGAAAATAGTGTTAAGTGCATTGTTGTTTTGAAAAAACATTATGGTTACCTGTGGTAAAACATGTTATTTTTGTTGCCATGTAATTACATTATTTATATGAAATATGGTAGACGTATTGTTGTATTAAATGAAATTATACCTGAATATCTTAAAAATTCAGTTTTCATTTCCAAAGTCATAAATATTGACAAGTACATCCCACATCAAATAAAAGTTCTTTAGTATACTCAGTTTTTTCTCTAGAAATACCCCTTTCTGCTGCCATCTCTCATTTATTTTTAAGATTCTGAGAGCAAAATGGTTGAGGATCATTGCAGATAGATTTGATGTGATTCTAACATTTGTAGAGCTTTTCCCTTTAAAATCTGGAGACTTGTTGAAGATCTTTTCAACAGAGGAGTGACAGGGTCTGACTTGGTGTTAGGAGACGGCTCTGGCGGCGTAAGGGTTGGGAAGACTGGGCAGGAATCCAGGTAAGGACAAGTCACCTGTCCCTTTCAATCTGAATATAAGCATTCTGAATCAGGGGACCATCAGGGCAGGAGGTACTTTCCAAGACTGTTTCTTAGAATGGATGTGAACAGCTTCCCAGGAGGGGGCTTTTAGGCAGTGGGTAAGAGTGAGGAAACTTCCAGTATCCAGAGCTGCTGGCTGGGCTGTTGAAGAACACCATTTGGGTGGAAGGAAAGGGGTGGCCACGGCAAGGCTGGAGTGCAAGCCATAGACTTTTTCACATAGCTGAGGTGGTTGAGGCCTCCTTATCCAATGGGAAGTGGGCACATAGAGATTAGTGAAACCACACTTACTCGTGAGAACCAGAGGGAGGGACCTCTACATTCTGCCAGGTTTCGGTCTGAGTGAGCTTCACTTAAGGGGTTGGCACTCAAAAGATCTGACCACTGGGAATGGAAGTATGGGGCAGGCAGGGACTAACAGAAATTTCATGATAGAAGGTATGTAACTGGGAAGGAAGAGGAGAGAGGCAGCCCACTGAACCTGAGAGCACACTAGAAGGCATTTTTGGAAGGCTGGATGGATTGATATGATCAGCTAGTATTGAAGCCACTGAGAGCTGATGTGGTAGTGTACACAATCCTAGTACTTAGGAGGTGGAGGGAGGAGGATCTCGAGTTGGAAGCCATCCTAGGCATTTAGTTAGACCTTTTTTCAAGATGAAACACTTTTTAAAATGGCTGGGAAATTTGGCCAACTGGGTCTATCATGTGCAAGGCTTTGGGTTCAGTCCCCAGTACTGCAAACAAAACCAAACCAAACCAAACCAAAACAAAACAAAACAAAACAAAAACCCTTTGAGACTGATACATCTCTAATCTGAGCTCAGAGCCTCCACCTTGGAGGGAAGCAGCCTCCAACAGCCACAAGAACCCTTTCTTAAGTTAGTTTGTCTTCAAGTCCAGAGGAAGTTTGGAAACAAACAGGTCCAGGCAAGAGTGAATAGGGTTACATTCCTTCACTGAGCTGTCGGTTCGTCCACAGAGAACCCTCCTTGTGGTGAGGTATCCTCCTCAGCCTGTGGAAGGCAGAAAAACATGGGATGCGTGGGGACTATTCTTTTGGACTACATTAACCTCCCACTAGTGTGAATACCTCTCGTCCAAAATTAACTTCCATTCAGATCGAGACAGGGCTATAAGGCTACAGTTTACAATTCAGCAATGAGTTGAGTCTATGTGCCGACCGCTGTGTGGAAGGCTGCCCATCTTCACCTGCAGATGATCTAGGACCCTGTGGGTTACTGCAGAAGCACTGAGGCTCTTCCAAACTACCTAGCCTGTTAACACGGACGTGAAGCAAGCAGGATCAGTTACCCAGGTTACTAAGTACACATGCAAGCATCAGCGAATTTAGAGATTTCTGTCTTCCTTTCCAAAACTGTTATAACATGGTTCTCAGAAGTGTGTTCCCATGGCCCTTTTAGTCTTATGGGTTCCTTGTACTATTGATCCTGCTTATCAAATTTCTAGAGGTAGTGCTGATATTTTGTGTTGTTACACTGTGTTGTGAATGGCCATCCATGGTTTCTCCAGACATCCATTCTTCTTTTCATTAAGAACATCAAGACCTCTTCTTGCCAATATTTCTTAGTCTTTAGTTCATATTACAGGTGGATGATGACAGCTGTCATGATTATGAAAATAAGTCACATTTGGTGAGTGCTTATTTTCTTTTCATATACTGATGCATTTAGTCTTCACATCAACCTTTGAGAGAAGCATTATTCTTCACTATTTTACGCATGAAAAGGAAACCAAGGCCCAGAGAAATAATGATGCCCGTTGCTCCATGTCACATGGCTTAAAAATCACAGAACCAGGAGTGGGACCCAGGCAAGCTAGTCCTTAAATCGTTATTCTTACACATATCTAAAAATCAAGATCATTTATTCCCCTAAACTGCAAACAATTAGAGAGATACACTATTTACCAGTGGACTTTGAAGAGCCATGTACTTAAAATTTTCTTGGAGAGAATACTTTCTTATTCTTGGAATGTTTTCACCTTGTTTATTTTTATTGTCTGTGATGCCATTTCTGTTTTATATGGTGCTACTTTTATCTTTTTTTCTTCCTGTGGGCTGTCATTTTTATCTACAGAACCTGCAGCTGATTATCTGTGCTATTTTCTCACTTGACAGCTAAAATATTGACAATAAACATCTTACTCATTGTTTGCAGCTTAGAAAAAAATGTGGCGAAACACATTTATCGTAATTCAGGTTTACAAGTCATCTATCTTTACATTCAGGTGACAGATGCTCTTGCAAAGAACTGGTGTTCTCTTGGAAGGCACGGGGCGGTCTCACTTTGCCTATGGTCCTCAGGCAGGCCATGTACTTTGAGTACCTGAGCCTTGACATGACTCCAGTCTGCATGAGCTGCCAGGCCCCTTTTTCAGGGATCTCTTTTTTCATGTCTAGCGTAACTGGTGTGTGAGTTTCAAGGCACGTGCAACCCATGGGCTTATATATGCAGACCTTAATGTGGTTTGATCTGTATTGCCAGCTGCTTGTTTTGAGAAGTCAGTTCAGTGTTTACTGAGTACTGACCATGTTCCTACTAGGAAGCAGAGTACTTAATGGGATAGACATGGTCCTTATTTTTGTGGCTCTTAGGGAAACAGAATATTAAAGTGGTAAGTATGAAAAGACTAACAAGAGAAGTGGGAAAGGCTAAGAAAGACACACACAAACCCCAGAGGACTTGCTTTGGTCTTGAGAGTCCAACAAGTCTTCCCCAGGAAAAGTGACTTTTTTCCTGGGATAGGAGGGTGAGAAGATGGCACTCTGTGATGAAAAGCAAAGAGAACATCAGAGGTAGAGGGCCCAGTGTGTGAAGGCCAATGAGGGGAAGAAATAATAGTGGCGCAGAGGAGTCCAGCAGACCTGGAGCAGAGATAGTGACCAGGGGATGGCATACAGTGATGCTGGCTTTGTATCTGTATAATGGCAATGAGAAATCAGTAAATGTTTTTAAGCTGGGGCAACGTGGACCAATGTACAGGTATATTTTGTAAAGGTCAATGTAGTTATTCTTCATTCCACCAATATTTGCTGAATATTTACCGCATTCTAGGTGTTGTACTGGACTCTGGGGAGAGGTCAGGGAATAAAACAGACAAAAATTGACTTCCCCTTGTGAAATTTACATTCTAAAGTGGATGTGAGAAATTAGACTAGGACACATAAAATAGTGACTGTTCAGCAAAGCTGCAGACTCAGCTGAGGTCGGATAGCTTGAATATGTGGCCGCACCAGTCCATATGGTTCCATGACATATAAAGGCTGATAAAAATATGCCAAGTATGTTTAAAATTTAAAACAGTATTAAAGTAAGAGACACATCGACACGAGCCCCCAATACTTCCCCCATGCTTTGAATGTGTTTATCCCCCAATTCTCACCACTTTTGGCCCCAGTTCTTGGGTCTTCATAAGATGTGATGAAAAAGAAATCCAATGAATGCATTTGCCAAGTACTGTCCAGTGGAAAGGCAGGCTCATAAAAACATAGGCTGTTCTCACTTACCTTGTGCACAGGATCTGACACCCTGGCACTGTGCAGCTACTGGCTCTTCCCCAAAGTCAAAGTGACCTTGAAAGGACAATGTTTTGAATCAACTTAGGATGTGGTAGCCACGATAATGCAATAAAGATACTCATGAAAGAGGACTTCCAGAACTGCTTCAGAAAGTGGAAAGAAAGATGGGATAAGTGTTTGAAAGGAGGGACTATTTTGAGGGAGGTTAATGGCAATGTGTCTTTTACTGTCCTAACTTTAAAAAATTTAAACACTCGTCACATATTTCCATCACATCTTGTAAGTTTTACAGTGGTGCTCTGGGAATGGAGGCTTTCCAAATGAAATATAAGAACACTATGATAGACTTCATGGAGACCTCATAGCCCCTTACCCTTCTACTTACTGTCCAAATCCTGAAAGGCTGAGGCTAAAAGACTGTGGAAATTAGGAATCAGAAAGTAGATTGATTGAATTTAAGATTTTAGCGTTGAACCATTTCAGATGCGTATAAATTGTAAGAGTCAGTGTCTGTAGGTGAAGGTAAATGCATTTGGAGTTGGAGAAAGCAAAACCTAAAGGCCAGACACTGAATATGTTCCCCATATGTACATTGAAACCATGAGGTGTGAGTGTGTGTGTGTGGGCTTGCAGTGGAGAAAAATCCGAGTAGCCACATGCTTAAGCTCCCAGTGGATGAGCAAAAGTGCCCATGAGGCCTGAGGTGACAGAAGAGGGAGAGAGCACTGTGGTTGCGTGGTTATGAACCTCAAAGGAGATGGGACACGTTTCATATAATATGATACTGATTTTCCTCTGTTATTGAAGGGTGTTTGATCTAGGGCAGTGTTTGATTTGGCTCCTAGGGGGATGGATACCCTTTGAAATCTGTACAACTGCCACTAGGGCATTCCTTCACCACTTGGCCCCATCCTCTACATTTGCTCTGCCCTAGCCTCCTGGGGAGAAGATTCTTTTTTTTTCTCTCACAAGCCTACAAAAATTAACCACAGCTTGACATTCCCAAGCCTCCTGCTAGGGAAGAAGTGTTCTTGTCTTAGGGAATCTGCTTCCAAAGTCCGGACAGCCTTGCCTTTGGAGAGCTGCTTTGGTTATTTTTCAGTAGTATTTCCCACTGTGTCTTCCAAGAAAATGCTTATTTTTCAATATGCTGAAAAATGAAGTGATCCTTGGTCTAATAGTGAGAACTTGGAGCCCTTATTTAGAGATTCATAACCTGTATCAGTGTATACAGACTCCAAGAAATTTTACAGTAAGAAAACGTTTGTGTAACCTAGCATTTTCCAGATGTTTTTCACCACTGAAACTTTTTTCATCTAAGAAGTGTGTAGATATCTTCCCTTGACCAATGGTCATTTATCTAGAAGAGGTCCATATTGCAATGCCTACGTATTTTTTAAAACATTTTTTTATTATTTTGAAGGCAGTGAAATACAACAGAACAAGAGAGAGCAAAGCCAACTGAGACAGTGCATTGAAATTCGTACAGAACATCACAACAGGCCACCAGGATAACAGTAATAGGTGCCATAGTATATCTCATTATCTTCACAATAGTTGTTGTTTCAATCAGGTATAGCAAAATCAAACCAAATACAGAACATTACAGAACTTATCAAAACAGAATATTGAATGGAGCAATACAATTAATTAGAACAAAGTAAAACAGTGATAACAATATTTGCATTCAAAGAGATGGTGGAAGGAAATCCCTCCTATTTGCTATATTGCATATGGTCAACCTCCCAAGAGATGGTCAACCTCCCAAGAGATGCTCAGATCTCTGGATGCCATTTGCTAATGGGGGGGGGATGGGATGTTTGAGTCTCAGCCCATGCGCTGGTGGGATCATAACGCCTACATATTTTCATTCTATTAAACAAGATCCCATTATCTTCCCCATATTAAATAATGAATTAGTACATTTTGTTTAGAGTTAGCAGATTAAAATATTTTGTTTAGACTGTCATTTTTATGTTAAGTGACAACATTAGGAAACTAACAGCATTTCATTTTCTGTTGAAAGAACTTCCATAATGAGGATTAGAATCTCAAAATGAAAACACACATTTTCAGAGTCCTTTTGCTCTTATTATAATTAAAAATGACAGCATAAATTTCAAACTAAATCACATTATTTACTCTTCAGATAGTGATAAAATTTATTTGCAGATATGTGTACATCATTCGTAAGAATTAATGATATGCCTGGACTTGCGTACATCTTTTGTGAATATAAAAAGACAAAAGTAATAGGAATATATTTTATGAAGTTATAATGAAATGAGAATAAATAAGGAAAATTAACAGCATACTCTCTTAAATAGCACTTTGATTCTAAAAAATGTGCATAACCTAATAGTCTAGTCTTTCCAATAGGAAAATTTTTAACAAGAAAAACAAAGATAAATACAAACAGAATAATGTGGGATGATGCCAAAATGGTACTTGTAGAAAGATGCATTACACTAGGTGTTTGCATTGGTTAGAAGGAAACGGTAAGCCATAATGAATGGACCTTGCGTCATCTATGTATCTTCAAATGAGAGCAATATCAAAAACTAGAAATGGTGAGTAGAAGATAAACCTAGAAACAGAAATTAATCCCTGGAAAAAAAAAAGCTGATTAAACTCTTAGCTGATTTCTCAAAAAATTTACAACTGTTTGTCTAACTAAAAAAGAAAGAGAAACACAGATTCATTAAATTAGGAATGAGACAGGAGATCTGACAAAAAATGCACAAGATTTAGAAATCTGATGACAAGCAGTACTCTCCACTGAGTACTAATAAATCAGATAAATCATAGTGGGAATTAACGACTCCCTGCAAAATTACAAAATACAAACCTTATGCAAGATTAAATAGGAAACATGAATAAACCAATATGAGAGTAAGAAATTAGAAAAGTCATTAAAGTCTTACTATGCTATTTACACAAACCATGAGCCTTTAGCCCCCACAGATTGGTAGAAAGACCCCAAAATTTTAGAGTACTAATAGTAATTTCCACTGCCTCTTCTAGAAGTATACACACACATATACATGCACACATGTATGCAACCACATAAACACACACAACTGTGTCTTTAAATTTTAAACCATCCCTCAATCATAGATTGGAACTATTAATCAAATCAGTTTACAGATGATATAATGGACTCATAAAAGTTAGAAGACTTGCCTGAATCACAGAGCAAATAAACTATAGAGCTTGGATTTGAATGCAGATCTCTCTGGTTACAAAGTTCATAATCTTTCCCTGTGCAATACTTTCTACCAGAGTAAAAGATTCTCTTACAAATAAATAGTTTTTACATGCTGAGTTTTTACATGCTACTTTACCTAATTACTACTGTATATTTTGAAGAAATATATCAGTCTTCACATTGGGAAAAAGTGCAAATAAAGAAATTTATAGGCCAAACTTACTTATATATTCTCATTATTTGCTAAACAATTTAAATAAAATTAGCCCATTTAAAATTTTTATCTTTAACCGAATTTAATCTAGGAGAACAAGGTAAGATGATAAAATGATAATGATTATGATAGTCAATCATGTTAATATGAAAATATTGTTGAAATAATGTTTGCCTCAATAGATATTTAAAAAGGATCCAGTGAGTGGAACTCTTATTCCTGGGCATTTTTGGAAAAAACTTGAAAATGAGTATGGTTTATAAATATTTAAAGGACTGGGAATTTAGCTCAGAGGCACAGTGCTTGCCTGGCAAGCTCGAGGTCCTGAGTTCAATTTCTGGTACACTTCCCCCTTAACCCCTCCGCACACACACAAAGAACAAACAAAACCTAGATATTTAAATAGAATATTCAGTATTGTTTCAAGAAGAAAATGTCCATAAATATAGGAAAATATTACAAATAACAAAGGTGGGTCTACAAAGACACATATTTTACTAGAAATTCAAGTCATAGTCATTAGTAAAGAAAAAGAAATTAGGTGTATGCCATCAACAAAGAAAGCTAAATCTTTCTTCAACAGCCCTAGCATCTTTTGTAGGTAAGGCACTGTGAAAGGTACTAGGAATATACCATAGAAGGATTGCATATATCCAGGGCATATGAGATCATCATATGCTAATTAGTATAAATGAATTTAGCAATAGCATGAGATCCAAGGCAAATTAATACAGGTTCCTAGTTTCTAACAATTGAAGAATATAATGAGGAAGATCATTTATTTGTAGTGGAGGCAGAATACATTGAATAGTTGGACATTAATTTCATTGGAGATGTGAGATTACTTAAATAAAATTATATAGACCTTATAAGAGGAGTAAAAGTTACTAAATAAATGAAGGGAAAAATACATTGACTCAGTTGGAAAGATGCAATATGGGAAAGATTATCCTATTCCCTGAGTTAATGTATAGTGTTAGTGCATGAAAATTAAAGACCCAGTGAGATCCTTTATAAGTTGTGATGAATTTGCAGCAAAATTCATCAAGAAAGTAAGCAGGCAGAAACACCAGTTTTTAAATTAGTCATTGGAAGTCATACTTACGGTCATATGTTGGCTCCACCATGACTTAGTGGGATGTTTCTAGATTAGTCCAGTTTCTAGTATTGTCCTACCTCATATTTGGTTGGAAAGAGAAAATATGCTCATTAAAAGGCTTTAAAAATGGCCTAGAGACCAAGTAGTGGCTTTCTTAAGAGTATTGGACAATTGAGATGGAACATTAGACAACTATCCTTATTTTAAAACAAGTAAGGCAGCAATAAACATAGTAAAGAGGAGATTTCATGGGTGTAGGAATCTGATTTCTCACATTTTCAAGCAACAGAGGAATCTGTCTGGACTTTTCCTTGGCATACAAAGGACTTAGGTAGTGCCACCATGAACGGCACATAAGACTACTCACTAATCACCATCTTTTCAAATAAGTTTGAAAAATATAAAAAAGGAACAAGTCTGCTGTCTACATGCTTGATGTTTTGTCTTTGAGTCTGGACCTTCCCACTTTTCAGAGGCAAGATACCCTCCTTCATGCTTTTGGGTCAGTTTGTGGGGTAAAAATATAAGTGCTAAAAACAAAATGCCTCTCCTTGCACTGCAGTTATGTAGTAATTTACTTTTTCTATTCTAGATCACAAGTAGTCATGTTAACTCTTCTTCAGTCTTGTCTGGCCCACCAGAATCCTTGAGGGGCTTAGGTCCCCTTCTCCCCGTTTCTCACAGAATCAGTTGTCAACCTGGGCTGTTTATGAGAACAGAGGTGCCTTTAAAAAGGCAGATACCCTTGACTTTAGTCATTTAGATTCAGTGGATATGGAGGTGAATATATGTAGAATATATTACATGATATTGCTTATTACATTATGTTAAATATTTCATTATATGCATTTATCTATTTCCCTGTTTTGCTGAAAAACTAGATTTGGGAAGAATGGCCCCATAACATCAGAGTGCCTGCCCAGAGGAGGCCCCTGCTAAGGTCTTATGGAATAAAGAGGTAAAATTAAGTATAATATTCAGACTGATTATAACATTGCCGTGCCTGCATAGCTGATGGAAGTGTGAAAATAAACAGCAGAGATTCTAGTTCACACTTCAAGTGAAATAGTGTCTTGGTTATTTTTCTCTTGTTTCTGGGACAAAATACCTGACATCAAAAGTTAAAGAGGGAATGGTTTTATTTAGTTTACAGTTTGTGGAGGTTTCAGTCCATAATCGGATGACTCCTAAGAAGGGTGGCATTGCACAAGGGCAACACGTCAAGGCTGCAGAACACAGCAAAAGCAGCAAAAGGAAGGGAAGAGCAAGTCTCCTTCTTCCTCCTTTGTATTGTAAGCAGACTACACCTCTTGGGTGGGTGTAGCACTCACACCATCTCATAGTCCTCCTCTTTCACAGGCTGAGGATATTCACAAAGTAAGGACCCTCTCCCTCTGCTTAATCACTTAGTAAAACTTCTGACCTTCTCAAATTGACACAATGAGCAGCATCTTAGTGTGCTAATGGCTAGTTCTCTACAACCCAAGCTGTAGAACTGCTGAGTTACTTAGTTAAGCTTCTAGATTTCTCAATTTGACACAATGTATCAACCATAACAAATGGTCTCCTCCTCCTTCTCCTCCTCATCATCATCATTATAGCTTAGAGCTATAGACCATTTGTTAAATGCCACTAGAATGTTAGTGACAAAATGGTACCTCTGCATCACCTAGAGACTGACTAGTACAGCTACTCACTTGTCCATTTATTTAATGAATGTATGCAATATTTTAATTCTGTGAATGACTCCAGAAGATGCTCACTCTTAATATCTTTTCATAAACATAGTAATTACAGTAAACTGACTTGTTGACGGTCATGAAGCTAGTGCATAGCTGAGCTACTGTTTTACTCCATGCCTTTGCCATGCCAAAGCTCAAGGCTCTATCAGGCCATCCAGAAGAGAGAACCTTTCTACCCCATGGTCTAGGCACAGGCTGGGTCATAAAGGGCAAAGGTATGGCCCAAGCAGGATGGCATAAATTGTGGGGATAACAATTGGCATCAAGGTCTTAGAGAAAATTCAAAGTAGAGAATCTGGAGAGCAAGGTAGGTCCTGGGGTTGGTGACAGTAAATTGGGATAGTACATAGTGATTAGGGGATGTAAGTGGTGGTGGGCAGTAATGCATTCCAGACCCTCACAGTTCAGGAAAGAATAATGCAGGAACATAGTCCTGGAAAAAAATCAGACAACATTCTTAGATTTAAACCCAGAGGAAGCAAGGCAAGAAGCTAGTTACTGGATTTGGGGAATGGGGTATAGTCTAACTCTAGGAAGGAGAATAACCACAGCAATGATAGCTGGAGCCCAGGACTTAGATAGCATTAATATCCCTGGTCCTGAAGCTGAGTTTCCTATGCGCCTGGGCAAATGGTGATACCTTATTTAGAATAGGATTAGACCTAGGCTATGAGTCCAGGCTAAGGAACTTCAGAGATGGATAGAGAGGTAGAAAGAGTAGAGAGCCAAGAAGCTCCTTTAAAGCAGGATGAGGCCTTTAGGTGACATTAAGCACTATGCCAAAGTGAAAAGGAAGGAAGCTGTGGTCTGAGCTGCTCAAGAGTCTCACAGTTAGTGCAAGAGCTAGTAGTAACACCTGGGTCTTATAACTCCAAGTCCGGTGCTGTTTTTGTGGCACTGTCCCACTCCTGACCCTTAGATGAGTACATACAAACAAAATGATCAAGTCAGTAATCAGGCCCATGGACGTGAGTGTAGTCGTGCTCACAGCACGGTGGTATGTGGAATGGTGGGCATGGGTGTGGTGAGCTGGCAAAAAGGAGGTGTGAACCTACCAGCCTGGGTTGTGACTCAGCCAGCAGACCTCTGGCTACACTGTACTCAAAGCTGATGTTTGAGTGGAGAAAGATTCATAAATAGCTTTTAGGGCTCAAGACCTGGTGCGTTAACCTGACCAGGAAGAGCTTGGACTGTCTTGCAGGTATCTCTGTAGGCTCACCTGTCTACTGGAGAATACCTCCCTCCAGCGATCATTATTCTTGCTGAAGGGCCATGACTGCAACTTCAAGCAAGTGCCAAGGCAGATCTTGTATAGCTTTATGTGATACAGGCCAGCCAAACCCATTCATTCAAGCCAGACTTATTTAGTATCACTTCCAGACCAAGCTTTGTAAGATGGGTATTCAAGATTCATAGATAAATATGCCTTCTCTCAGAGAAGTCACTTTCTTGGATTTCAGACAGGTACTTCCAACCAGTGTGATTAAAGCTTTGTTAAGGGCATGAATTGAGTGTAAATGAGGGCAGGGTGCATACAGCAGGAAATTTAAGATTACTTTGGAGTATTTCCTTGGCAGGACCATAGGGGTCTCTTGAGTTGAATTTAGAATATCAGTAGGACATACTCAAGTAGGAAAAAAAGGTGAGGGAATTCTAGGGAAATCCTACAAACTTTTAAAATAGAAGAGTGGAGAGTAAATATTTTAGACTTTGTGGACCAAAACAGTCTTGATTCCAACTAGTCAACACTACCTTTGTTATGGTTGATACATTGTGTCAACTTGAGAAGTTTAGAGGTTTAACTAACAGACTCAGCAGGGAGCCAGGAACCTTACTTTGTAAACATCCTCATCCTATGCAAGAGGGCACAGAGATTTTGTGAGTGCTACATCTGGGCCGTGGGTTGGGGGAGGTGGCCTGCATATAATATAAGGGAGAAAAAGAGGCTGGCTTTTCCACCCTTTTGCTCTTGTTGCTTTGCTGGCTGCTCTGTTGAATTGTTGCCCCTGTGCCATGCCACCCTGCCTTGGAGCCAGCTGGCTATGGACTGAAACCTCCACAAACAGCTAAATAAACCTTTCCTTCCTTTTTGAGTGTTGGGTATTTTATCCCAGCAACAAGAGAAAAGTAACCAAGACAACCTTGTAGCCCAAAAGCCACCATAGACTACATACAAGAAAATAAACTTGACCTTAGTCCAGCCATGACACATGGCTGAAGTGTGTCCTTCCCTATAAAATATAGACATACATACTTCTCATGCCTTTTTGGCTGGGAGGAAGTAGAGGCTCTTAGGGTTAAGTGACTTGCTCAAAGTCAGTTAATTACCTGCGTATAAAGTGCCTCAGGTGAAGAGATGAGGAAGCCCAGGCACACAGAGATCCAGACATTAGGAGCAAGGGCCAGAGATACATGTAGCATATGCCATATGGTTGATCTGGAAGAGTTGGGCATGAACTGGGCCGTGAGAACCAGGACTGGTCTTAGCATTCTGGACCTGTAATCACTCTATCCTGTCCTTTCTTGCTAGCAGCCTACACATTTCCAAGGTCTTGGCCCTGCAGCTGGGCCTGTCAGCCATGCATTTTCATTCGTCCCTCTTCCTTTTATACAGATCCTGGCACAGAACAGGAACCCAGCCCACATTTGCTTAATCAATTTACCTAGCAGTCAGTGAAAGGCCAGGGAGCCGCATCATAAACATAGGAACTATTCCAACTTACATTGGCACTGCCTCAAAGGGAAAAGATAGTTTTCATCCTTTACTAATTATTTTTTAAATGAATGGTAAGTGGGACACTACAAAATCCATAATTTTGCAAGCTGTAAAAAGAGCGGAACATCTTTTTTATTGCCAAGAAAAATTGCTGGTGTTAAGAACAACAGTTATTTTTTTTCTGGATCAGATTAAAGACATTTATGAAATAATCAGTCCTAACAATGACCCATAGGGAGACTGTTTCTAGGGAGACTTAAATATACCTCCTGAAGTCAGACATGTAACAGTTTCTCTCCCTCTCTCTCTCTCTCTCTTTTCTTCCTTTCTCTTTCTTTTCAATTACTGGGATTTAAATCAGGGCCTTCACATTGAGCTACATTACCAACCCCTTAAATGATTTAAAAAAAAATTGACACTGGATTTTGCTACCTTACCCAGGCTAGGCTCAAATGTGAGCCCTTCTACCTCAGCCTCCCAGATTTCTGGGATTACAGGCATGTCCCACCATACCTGGTAGCAATTTCTAGTTTTGTGACTTCTCCCATTGTTTCCACAGTGGATTTTAGTTGATTGGGCCCTTTTTCCATGTCATGACCATTTTATCCTCATAATTAAAAAATATTAAGATTTTTTTTGTGTGTGTGTGTCTTAGGGATGTGAGCATAAAACTTATGCCATGTGATCTTGGTGATTAAATGCGATTTTAGAGATTGCAAACACGTTTGTTGTCCATGCAGCTGGGATGGGACTTAGCAGTATCACTCTGTTCTCAGAAGGAAGTATTTAAGAGAGTTACCATTTAGAAACTTAAACTGGTTGTGTTCCAGTGCTATGTACTCTCAACTTGCCCCCGGCCCAGTTTTACTCCTGGATAGCATTTTTTTTCTGACTTGATTGTCAGAAAAATAAATAATAGCAACTGCTTATTGAATACCAGTTCTTCACTGGTCTCCGTAGAGATGTACTTTTGACTGAGCCTTAGGAAAACCTCCCGAGGAACTTACTGTTTTTTTCCAGATGAGGAAGCTGATTCCAAAAGGGGAGGTAATCCGGCTAGGGTGACTCAAGGAAAACTGCAGAGCTTGTGCAGGATGCAAGAGTTGGCCATCTCTGTAGCCCCTACTGTGTTCATAGGAGTAGTCAGCCTACTACAGAGACAGAGTCCTGTGCTCAGTGCTGGGCTCAGTGTTGTAAGCCAGGCAGGACCTAGACCTCGAGAGTAGTATAGTAGGATTGACAGCTGGGGGCACAAAGGCCTGTGAAAGTGTCAAAGGGACTGAGTGATGTTTATCCTGGAGAACAAAAGATCAGAAGGAAGCAATAGCTATTGCCGTAGCTCATGGGCTTTAACTTTGAAAGGATTTCTATTTATATATGATTTTACCTGCCTCCTATTCATTCCATTGCGGAGAGAAAGAGTTGTGTCACAGGGTTATGAGGATGGCCCAGAATGGTAGCTGACACAGGACAGATGAGATTGACAGCAGTTTCCTAGTCACATATACTCATAGCCCAGGGATCAAGGTATCACATGCCAGGCAGAGACAAATGGCAGTGGCACATGTGAACAAAGTGAACCAGCAGGGGCTACAAGAAGCACGCTTTGTTGTAGCAAGAGGGTGGGGTATGCTGGTTCCCTAGGGGACTGTGATTGACCTGTTTGAACAATTCCGCAAGCTGGTGGGGAACTGACTTCTCTTGTGCAAATCAGAACTGTGCCTGCTCCCTTGGAGGACTGTTTGTCTGAGGACCTTTATCTGCAGGATCAGAATAGGGAGGGGAATTTATGATTAGGGCACTGTAGACCCTCCTGACTTTACTACCTACTTAGCGCATAATGTTGGGATTTATTTCATGCCTTAGAGCACATATACTCAGCCCATATTTACTGAACACCTGTCCTATGTTGTGTTGTTTTTGGTGCTGGCATCGCAATGGTAAAGAAGACAATCTCTCCCCTAGTGGAGTTGATGTTCTAGTGAACACAGACAGAAAACAAGTGTGCAGTGAATGAGAATGTGAAAAGTACCTTGGAGGAAACATCAAAGAAGAGGACTAGTGCCTCAGGTCCTGTTGTAGCTAGGAAAGGCCTCTTTAGGGAGATGGTATTCAAATTGAGACCTCAATATGTGGTAGTGGACCAGTGAGTGAGAGCATTCCCTGCGAAGAGGAGAGTCCTGTCGAAGGGTCTGTGCTGAAGACCTGCGATGCTTGAGGAGCAGTGAGGAGGCATCATGGGGAGAGCGAGGGGAAAGTGGTAGGGGATAAAGTTTCAGAGACAGACAGAGTTCAGGTTGTGTAGGGCGTTCTTAGCAATAAGAAGAATACTCAGATTTTTAAGAAATGCGTTAAGAAGCCTTTAGAAAGTTTTGAGCAGGAAAGTGACATGATTTTGACTTTTGAAAGAGTCAGTAGATGTCTGAGAATCAACTTTAGGAAGGTGGAGGTGGGAGCAAGGCTGTTAGTCTCCTCCAGGGAAAGGTGGATGGTGGCTAAGACTTGTCTGGAGGTGGTAAGAAGTGATTAGATCATGATAGGGGTTCTCAGCCAGGAATAGTATCTCCCCTTCCCGGAGCACTGGGCAATGTCTGGAGACAGTTTTTGTTTCTACAACTTGGGCTTGAGTAGGGGGGATTGTTACTGCATTTAGTGCATAGAAACCAGGGATGCTACTAAACATCCTACTGTGTACAGAAGAACCCCCCCCACCCAAGAATTATATGGCTCAAAATTTTAACAGTGGCAAGATTGGAAAACCCTGCCCTGGAGATATATTTTTAAAGATAGAGCTGAAGAGATTTGCAGATTTGCAGAAGTATTGGGTGTAGGGGGAGAGAGAAAGAGACAGACAGAGAGAGAGAGGGGAGAGAGAGAGAGATAGAGAGACAGAGAGAGAGAGAGAGGCAATGGTGGGATGATGCCAAAGGTTTTGAAGGATTCTGAAGGACTGAGGGAAGGGTAGTCTCCATTATTAAGGTAAGAGAGTCTCAGAGAAAAGTTTGAGATGGAAGTAATTAGGAATTCAGCTTTTAGCATGACAATTCTGAGAAGCCTGTGATAAATCTAATGATTTTTTAGAGGAGACCAAAAAGTGGCCAAAGAGCAACAATGGGAATCGAGAGTGTACCAATCATATAAATCATGTCCAGCAAGCATTTCAAGTGTCAGATGCCACAGAATGGTTAAATGGAATAGGGGTGGAGAATTGCATGTTGGATTTGACAGTGGGGAGGTTGCTGGTAACCAAGACCTACACAGTGCCAGTAAGGTGGTAGGAATGCAAACCTGCTTGGAGATGATTCTTGAATCTAAATCTGCCTCCCTGTGATTTTTAACACCTTCATTTTCCTGTGGCCATGGAAGATCATAGAGACTTTCCATTGCAGATATGGTGGCCACTGGTCCAACAATCCCATACCCTCACTGCTATTTCCTATTGTACACAGTAGCTCTGTATTAACCAAGATGGCTGTTTTCTTTGGAATTTGGGGGCTTTGATGATCCTAGAGTGATGGTGGCTGCTAGTGTTAGCCGCTTGCTAGAGGTAGTAAACAAGCCATGTCATCATCTGCTTACTCTCTCAACCACTTCCCTTATCAGGCTTATAGACTCTGGCTACAACCCTCTTCTCTGATCACCCCTTCTTTGGTCAGTACAGGGTTAGGTATCAGACAACTAGGAATGACAGACCCTTGTACGTAAGAGCAAGCTGAAACTATAGAAACTAGCCAGTCGTAAGATGCTCACACCACTTCAATTCTTTCTCTCCATGGAAACCACAATAAAACCCTGACTCTTCTCATTCCTTCTGCTTTCCCATGTGGCCCAGCATGGTGTGCAGTGTCTCCTGCTTCTAGGGTACTGTGAGAAGCACAAAAAATCCATTCCTTCATGATAGTCATTCCATGATTTTATGTCTTTCCATAGCTGATTACAACAAATCCAAGATATCGTTAAAATATGCCTGCAGTATGGTGACAGTCTTGCTTGCTGCATGATCACACAGAGAGTGTCAGTCACTTCTGGGATCCAAATTTCCCAAATCTGGACAGGAGGTCTTTCTTTTACTTTGTATTGTGCCTCATTTTGTAGATTGTATGCGGACAAACAGTTAAATCCTTTTCGATCTTTTCACAGAGGATGAGAGTTTGTAATTTGTTCTTTGACAGGCTCTATTGACAAGAAATGGAGGGAAATACAATAAATTATAGTGATGTCAGAATCATAACATCAGAAGCCTTTAGGGGAAATAAAAACAACAATAAATGATTATATGCTTCTTCCCATACCACTAGTTACTATAAAATGGTCCTATTGCATGCAGAGAGTCAGCCTTGCTTGTCAGGAGAGTGCCACCTGAAATTATTAGTGAGTAAGGTTATAATTGCACGTTTGTGGTTTAAAAATGAGTAATACGCTTGTCATTTTCCCCTGCCTCCTCTGCCTTCATTAGTTATCTGCACTTCAGCTGTGAGTCTGGTTGTCAGTTTAGACCTGACTTTAGTCTAGGGCCGGGACTGCAGGCATTTAGCTCTTCTGGCTGGCCCCCAGCTCGCAGGGACGCACAGCTGCCTGTGGGTGTATCCCGAACTAATGGAACTCAGGGCCCAGGAGACCTCCTGTGGGGAGACCTCTTAGGGCCTGCTGGCAATGTAGCTTGACAATGCTTTTTCTTTAGCTAGAACCTATTGTTTCTGCTTGTAGTTTAATGAAGGTAACTGGAGAGACCCAAGGAAGCTCAAAGTTCTGGAGGGCCATAATGTAGTGGTCAAAAGCTTCAGCTCTAGAGCCAGACTAGATTCCAATCCCAGAGTTACTTCTTATTGCCTATGGGACCTTGGACAAGTTATTTGATGTCTTCGAATCTCAGTTACCTCATCCATGAAAATAGAGGTGGTCGTACTTGCCTCCTAGGGTTGCCGTACAGATGAAGTGAATTAGTATACAAGAGGTGGCAAAATACAGTGAATTACGAAGAAGCTGGCGAGCGACACTGCCTAAACCTGGCTTGGCTTGACTTTAACAAGTGCCTTTGTATCTTCGTGCTTCATTTATTTTATCTGTAATATGGGGGTGATAATGACAGTGTCGATAGGCTTGTTGCCAAGATTAAATGAGTGAACTTATGTCAAATAATTTAATAACCTGCCACAAGGGAGAGTTACTAAAATGTTGGAAATTATTCCTATTGCTAATTGATATCAGTAGTTAAAGGCAACGTGGAGTGTGGCAATGGCAGGCACTGCATGCTTCCGCGTTCATGCACGCAGTGCATGAGAGCTGGGGATGCCACAAGCATCCCAGAGCACGTAGGCCCCTGGGACGCTGTGAAAATCAGCTCAGCTGTGGGCCTCCTGGAAGTAAGTCTGAATTCCTGCTCAGCCGCTTGCTGGCTGAGTGGTTTTGGGAAGCTTACCTCAGTTTTCTGTGCCTCAGTTTCTCCAACTGCAAAATGGGAACGATAGTTTATCTTCAAAAGAATTAAGTGACATGCAGGAAGTACCCGGAGCAGTGCCTGGAAGTACTCAGCACCCAGTGAATGAAGATATTGTTTACCAGTTGCTGCTTATCTTAGTGATGGCACTGAATATAAGGATTAACTCTTCGTAACACTGAGAGTGGGGTCATGGGGCGCCAGTGTGAAGGTAGGTAAGGACTTGGATGTCTGAGAGGGAGTGCTTTGGATACTAGTGAGGGCAGGAAAGTGAGAAACTCCCAGGGAGCTCTGGTGGTGATGGACACAGCAGTGTGGGTCCCTCCACAGACTTTAAATGGAGAGAGTCAAGGGCACTGAATGCCAAGGTGAGGAATTTGATTTTTACTTTGCTGGTCATAAAGGCTGTAAATCATTGAGTTGGGGAGCAGGTAAAAGTGGTCAGTGCCAAAATGTATAAAAAATACAGTGAGTTGAGGTCGTTCCTTTGTGAATTATCTCAATGTCCCAGTATATACATTTCTCTGAAGAGATAGTCTGATACCTGTCCCTGGCCATGCAGGGTGCTTGTTCCCTCCTCCACAGTGCCTCCCCCTACTCCCAGCTGTCACATGTATTCCTGACTTCCTGTACCCCTGTAGCACCCTGTAACCCCCAAGACTTATCCTAGCCCGTCTGGTGGAAAATCATTCATTGCACTGGATATGGGCGAAGGTGGTCTGCCCTCTTGCTGATCAACTCATGCTTCTTATCTAAAAACTAATGATGATGACAGGACTTAAGTGACAGGGCTGTTTGTCTTTCCTGATTGTAATAGGTTCCCTGAAAAAGGGAAGAATCACCTGCTTCAGAAGATACATGCATGAAATGAGTGGGTGGAAAGATAGGTATATAGAGGGCAGATAGATGGACACGATTAACTCTGGAAAGTACATGCTCCTTCTGCACCTTGATCTCCTCCTCTATGTCACGAGGCATAGAGCTTAATCAGGACTTCTCAACCGTTGACATTTTGAACTGGATAATTTCTGTGCATTTTAGGACTGTCCTATGCATTTTATGATGGTTAGCCATGCCCCTGGCCTCTGAACTATATGCTAGTCGCATCCCCTCCCAGGTTATGACAATCAAACATTTCCCCAGATGTCACTAGAGAAAGGACAAGATTACTTCCGTATAAGAACCACTGGGCTAAATGATCTCTGGTCCTTTTTCATGCTGAGTCCTAAGAGGTCTTTAGCAGTGTCAGGCACATCTTAAGTTTTCATTTAATGGTAGCTGTTACTGTTACTGTTACTACTGTTTCCCTTTAAAAGCCCTTATAGTTTGGCTATTCATCATCTAGCATTGTGACTAATACTTTAATATCCGTGTTGGTGGAATAACTCATCTTGGTAAGCAAAAGTGTTTGCTTTGTGTTCTCATTAGCGGTCCCTGGGAAAGTCTAGCCATTGGTAATCAGGTGGTTGCCACTGCGGAGACAGGAACATGCTCATTCGGTTCTGTTATCCCTCCTGCTGTAGTTCTTCAATTTGGCCTTTCCTTTTCTCAATAACATTTCCCCTGGTGTTTTTTCCTTTTTACCTGGTTAATGAGACACAGTGCAAAACTGATGTTTTCCCCATTTCCTCTTTTCCTTTCTTCACCAACTTGAAGAAGCAGGATTCGACCTCCAGAAAAACTTCCAATATTATCTTAGGTTACTTTCACAAAAATCAACTTTTCGGTTTGCAGGGAGAGGAGACACTTGCTGTTTGCATATAAATATTCATATTCTTTTTCAAGACTCAGAAAAATGCCAAAACAATATTCATGGGAGGAATTCAACTACCAGAATAGACAAAGCTACAATCCAGTTATTATAGTCTGGCATATATTAATTATCCAAAACAAGTTGGTCTTTGGGGACAATTTAGAAATACTTCTGCATTTTCTTGATCTAGGAGGAAAAATACTGGTAGAAGGAAAATATGCTAGGAATGAGCAAAATAAATTAAGGATATTAATCCTAATGCCATAATATGAGCATCCCACTATTTTGGAACTTGTACATTTTTAATGAAAATTAGTAATGATCATTCATCCTATGTTCCATACTGAGATTTCAAAGTAGCCCGTGATCATAGCCTGGTTGTTTTTGCTAATTTGCAAGTGATGTAAAGAGGGTTTTTTGGTGAAGTGCTATGAAATGAACATTTGAGACCACTTTCATCTCCAAACACAGTGCTTCACACCTAGTAGGTGATCAATAACTTCTGATGAATTGTTTTAACAGAACTGGTCCTGGAAAGCTGTACATTTCCTCATTGAGCAAAAGTACTCTGTGTTATTTTTTAATATGAGAGTACCTAATGTACTCATTATATATAATGCCATAAGCTCCTATTACATGCTAACCACGTGCTCTAGGATGGTGAACTGAGAAGGGGCAGTCTCTGAAGTCATGGAGTTGATAGTTCTAGTTGAGACAATAAAACAGCAAAAACTCAAAGGAATTTAATAATAAGTATTAAACTCAATGAAGGTGATGAATATTTGAGCTGAAAACTTGTATCAGAAAAGTCAGTCAGCTCAAAATAACAGAAATCTCTCAAAATAGTAGCTTAAATATATCTTTTTCACATAAAAGAATTCTAGAACTGAAGAGGCCAGGGTAACGGTGGTTCCATGATGTCACCAAGACACAGGCACCTTCTAGCTTTCTGCTCCTCTGGCTCCTTCAAAGTTAGAATGAGATTTCCTCTTTTTCTTCTTCCTCTTCCTCCCTTCCTTCTTCTTCCACTTGTTATTGTTGTTGTTCTTCTCT
>PVJX010007690.1:0-69603 GCA_004027295.1 Dolichotis patagonum
CACATTGTGTCTCATTGGAATTTGAATATGTGTGATAGTTCAAACAAATTTTTTTCTTTTTTATCAAAAATGAGCTATTATAATACTCATTGATCATTTTCTGTTATTCGGTTCAGAAAGCCCTGGAATTCTTTCACTAAATGCATGGCTTTATACTATTGTGTTATGTTTGATATTATTGTAATTGAAACTATGCTCACCTATAGCAGAGTAAGAGATATGGCGTTAGATACTGTTGATGTCCAGTTGACTTAATGTAAAGTACTGTGTTGCCTATGTTGTCCTCTTCTGATCTGCTCTGTACTACCCCCTTTTGTTTTATTCTCTTTTAAATAAAAAAAAGAATAAAGCATGTGAATGAAGAAGCAAGAGTCAAACCAGAGGAATTGCAAAGGCTATTCACAGAAATTATTAAGGAAAACTTCCCAAACATAGAAAAATGAAATGATATGCAAATGTATGAAGCATACAGAACTCCAGCCACCTACAACCAAAACAGAGCTACACCTAGACACATAATAATCAAGATCCCAGAAATTCAATATAAGAACAGAATATTAAAAGCCATCAGAGAAAAGAAACAGATCACCTATAAAGGAAAACCCATCAAAATCACGGCAGACTTCTCCACACAGACCATCAAGTCAAGAAGAGCTTGGAGTGAAGTAATGCAAGCCCTGAAGGAGAACAACCTCCAGCCCAGATTGATGTATCCTGCAAAACTCTCTCTAGAAATTAACGGAGAAACAAGATGTTCCATGACAAAGAGGAACTGGGAGAATTTGTGACCACCAATCCAACCCTACAAAAAATACAGAAGGACTTTTTAGAGAGAGAGAGAGAACAACAATATGAGCATTTCAGAAACAGTGGCAGAGAGGCCTCAGTGAATGGGGCAGACAGTGGAGTGGAACAGAAAAATAGACAACCAATGGCAGGAAAACAGAATAGCAGAAATAAGGTAGAGAAGATTGGCTGTAATCTCTAGTATAGATGGCCTTGAAATATTAACAGAAAGAAACACAGGCAGAGTAGATCAGGAGATAGGGTCCATTGAGATGCTCTATATAGGGAGGCAGTGGGACCCAAAATAAGTAGTGCACCCTATGGGAGTAAAAGGGGAGTGATTATCTAAAAAAGGAAGGCAGAGGATATTGTTAATGGGGTAACAAGATTTAAAATCTACATTATTCTCATCACTCTGCTTAGATGGATTACATGCTGTTTCAGTTTGCCTACTTACACTAGACTTGAGGACACGGTCAGCTATCCCAAAAATAAGAGGACATATTATGGTAATCATCCTTAATTTCCTATCAACTTAATCTGAAGCCCTTTATAACTTACACTGTCTTATTATGACTGATCATATTTGAATCTGGGTTGTTAGATTGCTGTTTTGCATTGACTGATTTTATTTAAATCTGTTATGATTGATAGCATCAAGTCTAAGAGTATAGGCAATTACACTGAAGATGACAAGATTCACTAAGATACACACTCGGGTTTGATTATTACTTGCTTTTGAAGTCTTATAATGTCTCCAATGCTTTATTTTTATTAATGTTGTTATACTCTGCTGAGACACCATGGTAACCATTGTAGATCACCTTGTATTGTGGTTTTATATGACTTTTTGTTTCATGCTTTTCTAGGAATTGTTTTGTTTTGTCTTAATTTGTTTTGTTTTTCCTGCTAATACAGAAATGATAGATATACACGTAAAGACTCATGCATGTGTAGAGCTTATAAAAACCTTACGAGAACCAACTATATAACACATGTTGAAATGAACAACTACTTTGAAGAAAAAGAGACACTACAGTACCCAGTGCTGATCCCATAATGTCATGATGTGAAATCCAGCAAAACTATCATTCTTTTTTCAAAGTGATTTTAGCTTGTTTTGTTTTGTTTAAGTTCAACACACATTAAGGTATGGACAGCTGTTTTGAAGAGAATGAGAGACACTATGACAGCCATTCTTGGCTTCCCTATTGTCAGGTCCTGAAGACCTGAAATGCCTTCCTCGTCCTGCTCAGATCAATTCCATACTATGTTGTTTCATGTGAATTCCCTGTATGTGAAAATATTGACAACTATTTGGAAGAAAACAAGTGTCAATACGATAGAGAGTGAATATCTCCGATTGTCTAGCTTTGAAATTTATGTCTCTTACATTGCTTTCTTGTGACCCACTTTGTTCTGTTTTATTGTGTTTAATTTTACCCTTTTGATATAATTGCATGTATGTTTGAGTGTGTAAGATGGATGACCATATTGCTGTTTTTTGTCAGATCATAGAGCAGAACTGTTAACAGTCTCACTGTTTGAATGTCTACTTTACATGTTTTAACTTTGTAATTTGAACAACTATTTCCAAGAAGTCAGTATGTAATTTGGCAAGTAATAATTTGTTAGTTTTTTGTTGTTGTTGTTGTTGTTCTTTTCCTTTTTTCCTTGGAATTCTATATTGTTGCTTCCCTTTATTCTATTTTTTTTCTCTTTAAATAAAATTTTTAAAAAATTCTCCTATCTGAATATGTCAGGTTATACAAAAGATTCTAAGCTACTTTCTTTCATTTACTCATCAAAATTAAATCTACAATCACATAATTTCACAAAATAAAAAAATTTAAATGTGATGGTATTACATTGGCTTTATTGATTGACTTGGCAGAGTATTACCATCTTTAGAAAATTGAATTTACCTTTCTATTGAAACAGAGATGTATAACATTCAGTGACCTCTGTGGTTTCTTTAAAAGTCTTGAATACTTACTGAGAAGTTCATGATCTTTTTAATATTACTGAGAGACATTTTTACTTCAGTTTCTAATTATTAAAAAGTACAGATAGTTATGTATTCTTATATATTTATGCTATGTCTAGCCACCTTAGGGTACTCTCGCATTACTTATAATAGCTTTTTTTTCTATTTTTTTCATTTTTGGAAGGACATATCAACTAGGAATTTTAAAATTTTAAGTTAAAAGGGGGCAAATTTTTCTCAAATGAAAAGGAAATTTATTCACTCTCAGGATGGAAACATCCAGTGTAAAGACTGACATGAGAAACATTTAACTTTTCTCCATGTTTCTCCTTGGTATTTTGACATACAAAATTCAATCCCAGTCTCCATGCAGTTGGTCACATGGCCATCATTAGATAACCCAGAGCCGTGGAATGATTTGACTGATTTTTTTTTCTGAGGGAGAGCTCCATGAACGGTATAGGGGCAAGAGCACACGAAGTAATGATTCTTAAGTGAAATTTGTGAGCTATTTCAGAAATAAGAGGAAACTGATACCAAGAGGCACTAGGTATTCAATAGGAAGGAAACTGAATCACTGAAAAACAATGGTACTCTTGCCTCTTCATTTTTCATACTCACATTACACATGATTTTTTCTTATTGCATTGTTTATGATATTTAGAGCTAAGTTGAAAAACTAACAAAAATATTCTCTGAATTCACCATTTTGGATACAGTGATTTGGATAAAATTTGATAGTCTGAAATACCATTTTAGATTTAGCTAATTGAAAATTTTCTCAACATTAGGCAGCTTCTCCATTTTTATGAAATCTTTTATAGATGAGAGTGGAAGATAAAAAGACTTTTTCTTATAAAAGGCAATAGATGATTTAGGTGTGGCATTTTTCTGTTTCAGGTAATGTAGGAATCAATCTATGAGTTTGTCCCTAACCAGGGACCAAACAAGGATGAAACACAAAAAGGCACAGAGATAATTTTAAAAGAAAGGCCAAAGGGCTCTTGTCTCCTTTAGACAGAGAATCCTGAGCATTTTGGCTTTCCTCACTTTTATTCACTTAGTCATAGAACAGGCAATTAGATTAGCATTCATCTTCCTCCTATTATTTATAGTATATGATCAGGTAAACAACTGAATCTCAGCTGCGCTGACTTTTCCTGGAACCTGCAACATGCTAGCATGCCTTCACATTGCCAAAGGAATAGAGTTTGCTGTTTTTCCCCTTTGTGCTCACAGAAAAGGTCAATTAGACCTCCATCCAAATTATTTGGTCTCCTACAAGGTATACTCTTAGTTACAGGAGAGAAGAAACTTCTTAGGCATCCATAGAGGACAAATATGAGTCAAGATTCAGGATACGGTAATTTACCCTATTTTTAGGCCTGTGCTCTTCCAGGACAAAATACAGTGATGGTAGCATGTTACCCAGAATAGTCCAATCTGTCAATATCTCCTTTTCCATGACCTCTATTAGGATAGTCAGAGTGGTAAAATAGACTGGATCATGATAAAGAGAAGAGACACTCAGAGGAAAGAAAAGGAGTCAGTACAGTAGACATAACCTCTGCTTTGACAGAGTCTAGAATCTAGTGAAAGAAACAGTCCACAAGAAACAGCAGAAGTTGTTTTGGAGTGTGTATGAAAATGATCTACATATGTTCTCTGTGTGTATACATTTGCCAGAATGAAACCTATAAATATGTGTAAACAATAAAAAATAAGTAAAATTTTTTTTAATATTTCAAATTCTGCTATGGGAGGAAAGTAACAGTGCTATGGGAGAGGAGGAGAGGTGAGAAGTCATCTCAGTAAGAGTGAGAAAGACTATACCATGAGTAAAGTCTTGGCAGTAGGAAGATACTGCTTTATTTGAGAAATCTGAAGACAGTGTAGCACACTGTGTCATGAGAATGACTCATGCAAGATAATTTCGAAGATGTATCAGAACAGAATCATTCAGATCTTCTGTGGCCACATGAAAGAAGGAGCATGAATTTTATTCCAAGTAAAATGTGAAGCCGTTGAAAATGTTTCAGGCAAGCAAATAAATAATACACTTTCTTTAAAACAAGTTTTATCTTCTGTATATAAAATAGAAAGTTGAAGACAAATTCCCAGATGATAAATTATGGAAACTTGGAACAGAACAGTGTCAGAAATGGAGAAAAGTAAATGATATTTCAAGAAATGAGGAAAAGGGGATAATTCACAATTGTTCACAGGTTTTTGGATGGAGAATTTGTTGGAGGGTGATGCCATTTTGAGATGGGAAAGGTTGGCATAAGGGTGACTCTTGAAAGGGTAAATAAGACTTCTACATCAGGCATGCAGAAAATAAGTATCTGTCTTTTCCAAACCCACCACGGCAACAAGCTGGGCTTCACCTCTGAGAAACTCTAGTCTGATGGGTGTGATGGGAATCCTACCAGACAATTACCAAGGACGCTAGAGCACAGAAGGGCCTTGAAAGACCTCATCACATACTTTTTGCAGTCCCACAATAGATGTCCTCCAGCTCACCATGGAACCTCAAGTACCCCTTCCTCATTTCTCCACTGGGATAGGAGAATAAGATTAACCCTGGGAGGCCACCACTGTTGGCCTCCACTGAGGAACTGACTCCCAGTAACCTCTTCCCCTACGTCAGTCCTCTTCCCCTAAATGCTTCCCAGCTTTCCATATGGTCTCCAGACACCCCGCACCCTGTCCCCTGGGTGCAGTCATCACTCCCAGGGTCAGTTCAGCTCCTTGGATCCTTCCTTCTTGGGGCAGTCATGAGTCCATCTGTCATCACCTAACTCTTTGGGACTAAGGAAGGCAGAGAGCCAGGCAAGAGGGCAGAGCCCATCTGCCTGTCCTCACTCAAACCCAGCTCTTCTGGTTAACCTATGGGGCATCTCAGCCAGGAAGTCTACAAAACTTGCAGGAATTGCTAGCGTGAACCTCTTACGCATAAACACTCCTTCCCTATAATCAAGCACATCTTGCTCATCATCCCAGACTTAGCTCAGAGATCTCCTTCTTCGGAAAGATTTCTAATTTCCAGGAAGGTCCAGTCACTCCTTCTCCTCTGTTTTCTTGAGTAGGCCACAGTGGCATCCCTGTGCTATTCTGGTCATGGAATGATCTGGTGATCTTTCTTTCCTGCTAGGCTTGTGCTGTCTAAAATGGTTCCTACTAGCCATCTGTGGCATTTAAGTTTGAATTAATTAAAAGTTAATAAGATTAAAAAATCAGTTCCTCAACTTTCCTAGACATTGCAGATGCTCAGTAGCCACATGTGGCTATTAATTTCCATATTAGACTGCACAGAGAATATTTCCATCACCACAGAGTATTTTATTGAATAGCATTACATTAGGCTATGAGTTCCCTGAAGACCAAGCTGGGTCATATTCATATTCATACCCTAGACACCCAGCATAGTACCCAGAATACAGATGATGCTAAAAGCACAGAAGATGCTAGAACATAGATGGTACTGATTGAGTGAGTAGATGAGAGATTATATTCTGGATAAAGAGGAATACAGTTGGCCTATATGAAACATGCTCAAAAACAGCAGCCAGGAAAGAATATTATGCCAGAAAGGATAATTCAGTGCCAGCAAGTACCTCGCCTGTCCTTAGACACCAGAATACTGGTGCTTGTGGCCCGTAATAGCACCTGCTCCTAGTGCATGCATGCAGGGCTGCTCATTCTTGCCAACCTCCCCTTCATGATTTCTCTTTTGTTCCAGTCCTTGTTCCATATTGCCCTTATTGCCCTTGCAAATCCTGAGAAGGCTGTGTTGGTTAGCCCGGGCTGGTCCTGATGATTTGTCCAGGATCTTACAGCAGCACTTCTAGGTGCTCCATTGGGTAGCTATGCCCCCTGCCTTTTGTATGCTCCAGTGGATAACCTCATACTCATGCTCTCTCTCTCCTTCAGGCTGACCAGTGGATTTCCAAGGGTGAGGAGCCATAGGACACAGGCTTGTCTAGCGTAAGAACTATAATTGACTAATGATAAGTACATTCACCAGCAAATACTGTCTGCTTTCTCATAAGGCAAAAAATGTACAGGGGAAGGACCACAGGTCTGACCTTGTAGGAATAAATCATCCAGAGTCCTATCCACACAATGCACACAAAGCAGAGCATAAGGAAGCTCAAGATGACACTTTTTCTCCTCCATAGCTTCAAGGAAACTTACACAACAGAATCTCTTCCAGGCAAGTTGCCTGGTCCCTGGGCAGTAAGAAGCACAAGACTGGATTTAAGGTTTTGAAGAAATTTAATCTCTCCTCTTCCACTGTCCATTGTTGTTATTTTCCTGTATTAACTTCCATTCGGGGACCTTGAGCCTAAAGGTTCATCCTTTGCTTTCTTTCTTTTTTTTCTTTCTAAAAATCTATGAGAGATAGACTTGATTGTTCTTATCTCTGGTTTTGCACTTTGAAGCTTCCTAAATAGCCCTAGAGCTATCCCGGCATTCACTGCTTCATAGAGATAGCCTCACTTTCAGAAATTTCGCTGCTACTTCTCTGGCCGCTGGGCTTGTCTAAACTATATGCACTGAGGATTCTGGGAGTAGAATGTTCTGTGGTTGAGGTCAGTCTAACTTCTTTCCCTGATAGAACATAGGCTATTCTCAACAGTAGGGCCAAGGCCCAAAATGGCAGCCCCATCAATAACTAGTATGTGGAGTGCATTGTGCAGTATTTACAGTATCTTTAGTCACTCACCCTATCTGTTCACTGGGTTCTCAAAGCAGTGTTCTCTTATTCAAACCCTTTAAAGTGGACATCTCTTGTGCTCCATGTACAGTTCATTCTCGTGGGTTCTGTCAGCAAAAAGAGAACCTCTTATAATCTTGTTTTTAAAAGTTTAACACACTTCATCACTCTATAGAGAGTGTTTTCATCCTGTGTAGTGTGAGAGGTGTTGAGAAAGCTTTCTGATGTTCACATCTGTTTTAACATTTGCCCACTAGATCCAATCTTTCAGTCAGAGGTTTGCTTTCCCAGGCCCTTATAGTAAATGTGTCTTCCTACCTCCCCTGAGAGGCTTCTTGAGGCCTTCTGAGGGCACACAGAAGGAGCTTTGATAGTGCCAATTTTCAGTAACTATTCCCATAGAAGAACAGTGTGAGCAGGTGGCCAAACTAAAAACTGTCCCTCTGTTCCTCTTCCCTCAAGTGACACGTCGGAGACTCTTTTTCATGTTCAGTGCAAAGGAGGGGAAGAGCTGGAAGTCATCAGGGTGTTGTTTTTGCCAGTGCAGCCCTTGAAGTGGAGACAGGAGAAAAACAAATAAACTCATGTCATCTCCCCAGGGCCCTGGAAGAGGTCCCTTTCACAGCCAGGAATGTGACAGGGAATGAAGTCAGCCAGGAGGCTGCCTGCAGAGGGAGGGGTGCAGGCCGTCCTGGGGCTGAGGGTTAGGGATGCAGAGCCAAGGGATATGGCCATGGATGGAATGTGAATATCCACTGCCACCCACATCCCCAGGGGAGGACAGTGAGTTATCAGAGCTGAGCCCAAATCCTGATACAGAAATACAGCAGTTGGTGGGGTCACTTACAGTCTATTAAAGGAATTCAGCAGATGTTCTTTGGAGACCAGTTTTATAGTTCACATGCAGTAGTCATCACACAAATTTGCCACTGATTGGTCAGAGTAATCATAGGGGAAAAACTGGGTTAAAAGTAGAGACACAAAGCAAAAAGGGTCCCAGCAAAGGGACAGTGTGCCAGGCTCAGGCAGAGAAATGGAGGTGGAGGCCCGCCCTCATGGCCCCGCAGCACCAGATACCAGCCACATGGGGACGGAGGCATCTAGGCCCAGGCAGCAGCGGATGGCAGGGCCCAAGAGGCTAACCTTGTCAGCCTCAGACTGCTATGTTGTACCTGAGATCTACAACGGCAAGAATGCCCGGGACCAGTTTGACTATGAGCTGGAACAGATCGTGGAAGCCCAGTACAAGTACACTGTCATTGAGCCCACCTAAACTGATGATGAGACAGCATGCTGGATTACCATGGGCAACTGCCTGCACAAGACAACTGTGCTGGCTAGCACCGCCTGCCTCTTCACCCCATCGGCACTGCCCTTACATTATTCCCATCGTACCTCCCTACCTGCTGGTGTGCTGAGCTTGGCCTGCTGCACCCTCTATGGGATCTCCTGGCAGTTTGACCCTTGCTGCAAGCACCAAGTGGAGTATGATGCCTATAAACTGTCTCAACTGCCTCGCACACACTCACCTCCTCGTATTCGGTGGTGCTAGTCCAGAAGAACAACCTGCCCAGAAAGAGATGGCACAGCACAACAGCACTGGCCGCCTTGGTGTACTGTGTAAAGAAGATTTACAAACTCTATCTGTATGACCAGTGAACAGGGAAAGAAACAGAACCACACAGCCCCTAAGATATACGGGCGCAAAGGATTTGGATTGCCGTAGTAACACTTTCTGCTCTGTGAGGCAGCGGAGCCTGGGTAGGTGTTTGCCTTAATATTTGTTATTTTTCAAAAGAGAATACAGATTATGGGTGTCCCAAGGGTTTTTTTCAGCTTACTACAAAAGATTTCCATAATCCTGGAGGGAGTCTGGGGCTATGGAAGTTTAACTAGGCAGAGGACTATTCACAGATGCCAATGCTGCTGAGGGGGTGTGAATGCACTTGGGGGTTTTTAAGTACATAGTTTAACTGTACCACTTGGAGTCAACCAGAAGCTATCAACCAAAAAAATTATGAACATTAAAAAAAAAAACAGAGCTGGAGAAGGACCAACAGTGCTAAGGTACACAGAGCTTGTCCAGGCCCTGGTACCTTTGTAGGCTCCTGACAGGCCAAAGCTGGCCACATGCATTAAGAACCTTGACCAGGCATGACACAGCACTTACTGCCCACAGCTTTCTGCTATGGTTGAGGCCACCAGACAGCCCTGTCCCTGCACTGATTCGCAGCTCACTGCAGCCCCCAGGAACCAGGAACCAAGGAAGAAAAAGCCCCTTCCTCCTCTTCCAAACTGAATACTTAGACCCTTTAAATCATAGTCATAATTATGACAGCCAAGGTTCTTGCTCTCCACCCATTTGAGGGAAAGTCTAAGGTGTTCCATACTCTGGGTGCCAGAAGTATGAGGAAAGTTGGATCGGCTGAGCTGGAACACAGACTCCATGGATCACAGCTCTCTTTGTAACACTGGGGCTCCCTCAGAGGTCAAGGGCTCCACGTGCCCAGGGACCCTGATCCCTTACTTCAAGGCACAGCTGTGGGTAAATATGCAGCTTTACTTGCAGAACACCCAGGAAGCAAACTCAAGAAGCTGAAGCATTCCAAGGGAAGGGCCTCTCCTTGGGAGATCTCTTGCTGAACATGTTGAATCCCTCAGAAGCCACAGACCACACAGCCAGCTACACACAACTCCCCAGCTCACATCCCTCTACTCCCTCAGCACAGGTAGACCCCAGGAAAGATGGGTATTGGGTTTGAACCTCAGGTATCATCCAAAGATCCATGTGGCAAAGGCTTGCTCCTCAGGGTGGTACCAGTGGGAGACGGTAGAGCCTTCAGGTAGTGGAGCCTAGTGGGAGGACAGGCACTGGAAAGCAACGAGGGACCCTTGTCCCTTCCTTTTCTCTTTCACTTTCTCACCCCCAAGGTAGTTGGTTTTTGTCTGCTGTACACTCCCACTATGGAGTGCTACCTCGCACTGGGCCTAAAAGACACAGGGACATTTAATCATGGACTCTGGACCTCTGAACTGTTAGAAAATGAACTTTTTATTATTATGTTATCTCAAGTATTTATTTTTATAGCAACAGAGAACTCACACACACATACAAGGGTCTTGGGTAATACCAGGCCCGTCCTCTGGCAGCCTGGGTCTTATATCCACAGTCAGATAAATGGTTTTACCTTGTGCCTGAGATCCAGTCCCCACTGAAACATGCTCCCTGCCTTGAGATTCTCTGAGCACCACTTTGAAGTCCAGGCCTAGACTTGCCTTTGATCTTCTCCCAGAGGAGGAAGTTCTGCCTAATCTGCAGCCCAATGGCCAGAGCTCCCTTCCTGCTCTCAGAATCCTAGACACTTCAGACCTACAACTTTCCCCAAATGTCTGGACTCTCATAAAAATGTGATCCCCTTGTAGGCAGTGATCTTGGTGTGCCTTGTTCATGGATATCCCAAGTCCTTCAAAATGTGCTAGCACCATGGCACTGCCGAATATTTGTTAAATGAATACATGAGTGAAGGAGTGAATAAATGAGAAGAAGCCTAAGCCAGCTAGGAAGTGTTGGTGAGAGAAAAAAGCTTTGGACAGTGGGAAATAAAAAATGTACCATGAGGCTCTCTCCATCTTTCCATCTTTGCTCATTGCTACAATCTGCAGCCCCACTAATTTCTTCAAAATTAATGTCCTCTATCATGCAGAAGATATCTTCTTTTGCCAGCTGTAATGCTGCAGCTCCCTATGGCCTGGTTGAATCTTCTGGACTCTTACTTTCTACTCCAGCCTTAGGAATGGTTTCTCATCTTTCCTGATATGAAGTTCATTAGACTCCATCTCGTGGCTTCTTCTCAGTTAAGATGATGAGTGCCTAGGGCTCATACTATCCTAGTTGTTTTCAGGGTAGAAGACATTTGGTAGGACCCGACTCCAGAAAATCTAACAAACCTTGGGAATTTCTCTAGCTTCCCCCATTTCTCCCCTCCTCCCTCAGCCCCACCACTCAGCCTCTTTCTCCACATCCTTAGCATATCCTTCCATTTACTGTCTTCATGGGAGGTCCAGATCCAAGGCCACTTCCTGCCACCACCACCCAGAGCACAAGGCAGTGACTATCTCTTATCCCTGCACTCAGTATCCTTGGGAAGACCAGGACCTTATGTTCCCCTTCTACATTCCAGGAAGAACTCTGGGAGTGATAGGGAAGCCACCAAGGTGGTCTGGGCTTCCAAGAGCAACCAGGCTCTTCTCTCCTGATCCATACCTTCTTAAAAAACCTTCTGGCTCTCAACTGCTTGCAGAAATCTTGTCCCAAATCTTCACAATATCTCCATCCATTCCTTCTCAAGCCCACCTCATCCCTTCCCTTCTGTTAGGGTCTGGGCACCAACTCCTCATCAAGTGGTTTCTTCTTGTCTTGTCATTTCCTTTCCTACTGGCTGAGAGGTTTTAGAAAAGCTCTCACGAAGGCGGAAGCCCAAACCGTGCCCCTCATGTAAGAGGGCACTATACCACTCCCTTCACTCCAGCACAGATGGAGCCATAAATCAGGCTCAAACTGAAAGTATACTCTGGTCAGGAACTGAGTGTCTCTAAGTGTCTCTGAGTGTCTCCTAAGTCTGACCTCAGAGTGCTTTATCCTGAACACAGACTGACCTTGCCTAACTCTGGTCTTCATTTAACCCCAAAAGCCCCTACACAATCACTCCAAGTCCCACCAGGCAATTACGATGTATGGGATGTGAGATGCTTGAAAGACCAGATATCAGAGGCCTGGGACCCCACTCAAAGTCCACCTTAGGTGGAGAGACACTGGCCTTCTGGAATTCACTGTCTTATAGAGACCCTCTGTCATCAAGAAAGGCTCTCTGGCCCTGACTCCTTAAGTCCTGCTTTCACCTTAGGCCCATTTCTCTATGCCTTCTGGCCTATATGAAGCTTGTGGACTAGGGTAGTGTCAGTAGTTGCCGTTGCAGATAGTTCAACTTCTTCCCTCCCTAGAAAAAGTCTGTCAACAATACCCAAAGCCAGGATGGTGGCTCTATTGATGGTAAGGTCGGGAAAGGTTATACTGTATTTACAGGGTTCTCTGTCATTCACCTTGTTCATTCCCTGGCTTCCCAACACCAATATCTTTTGTTCAAACACTACACCTTCCAGGACACCACAGCTGTACTTAACATAGGCTCTGTTGCTGTTGTGGTCTCCTGGCATCTGCATAGCCCTTTGAGCTTACTTCTTTCATACCTGTGTCATTGCTGGAGCTCACACGAGCCCCTGAAGCTCTAGATGCTAAGTCATGGCTGTTTGGATACATTTAGATCTCTGCTGTGGTAGCCCCATAGAGGCCTTAAGGGTCGAAAGGAGAATCACAGGTAGACACTGGTTTTAGAATTTCTAGCTCAGCCCTAGATGCCCCCTCTCCCCAATGCCTCCCTTCGGCATGTGGTGACCACGAACCTGGAAAGGAAGACCTGGAGCTTATTGGCATATGGAGGGCGCAGTAGGTAGAACATGAGGCTTTTACAGTTAGGTGCACTAGAGAAAGTGATCTCCAAGTAGCCAGAGTTCCAGATACCTGCCCTTGCCTCCCATTGACTCTTTCTCTTCCCTTCCCCCAAATGCCTAAAAACATACCTGCTCTGAATTTGCTTAAGAATGGGGAATGGGATGAGTAAGTCCCTCTACAGTGGCTAAGCCTCACTCTCATGCACTCAAGCCATGACACTTCTGCACATCTGACTGAGACCAGGACCTGGAGGGCATGTAAGAGTTTGGAACAGGTGGTGGGTAGAGAGGCAGGGTTCCTTTGTGAGTTACAGTGGGGCAGGCACAGTGATTGTCCTTAACTGGTCAAAGGAAGTGCCTTAGAAATGGTGGTGAGGACAAGTCAATGATAAGGCCTCTAAAGACTTTTTCTGTAGCTACTTCTTGATTAGGGTTTTCCTTCCCACCTTTCTGTTTTGCTGCTTCTCTTTCTACCCCTTCTGAATATTGACCTTGGCTATATGTCTACTCCTTTGGCCATTATAGAACTTTATTAACCTGCAGAAAGATGGACGTCTCTACTGATGTTTTTCATCAACTCCTGTTGCTTTACTCTTTCTTTCTTTTTTGAATATTGATAGAGACCCTGCAGTGTGCATGATGGGTTCTTTCTGCCTTCTTTCTCTATTTTTGTAAACTAATGTTAGGATCACAACCAAGATAGAATCTGACCAAATAAAACTGGACAGACCCAGGTCTGTGTTGGGATACAGAACTTAGTTTTTTTAGGGGCTGGGGATTTAGCTCAGTGGCATAAGCGCCTGCCTGGCAAGCGCGGGGTCGTGAGTTCGATCCCCAGTACCGCAAAAAAAAAAAAAAAAAAAAAAGAAAAAAGAAACAGAACTTAGTTTTAATGTGGACAGTAAATTCCCAGAGCCACCTTGAAGTTAGACAGAATCCCACTGGGCATTTGCCTCTCCATTACTGCAGCCTAACCAAGCATCCATCAGCTGACCTGCCCACAGTGCATTCCACTCAGTAGCCTGGGAGACTTTGCAGAACACAAACCTGAGAATATCTTACTTTTACTTAAAATCTTTCCAAGGTTTTCCAAGTCTCATAGGGTAAAGTCCAGCATCCTCTATGATGTATAAACCCCTGCATGACCCAGCCCTGAATACTGTCCACTCTTACATCAGGGTTGTACATCCTCATCCTTGCATTTACTTCAGCCACTCTGCACTTCAGAAGCTCCCACGTCCAGGTTTCTTTCTTCTTTATGCCTTTTGCAAATTCTTACCACAACTTCCTTGTCCCCACTCTTTTTACTAACTCCAACACTGCATTTTATGTGCCACTTTCTCAGTATCTCAGGTCAGATACTAAGATATCTGACCTGACCTGTCATATATTCTTTTTATTTTTTCAGTACCAGGGATCAAACTCATGACTGCATGCTTGCAAGGCAGGCGCTTAGGTCGCTGAGCTAAGTCCCCAGCCCCTGTTATATACTCTTACACTACTCTTCATATGATGATGCTTAAGTAACCATTTGTGAAATCATGGTCTTCTTCTCCCTTACCTCTAATAAGCACCACAAAGAGAGGGGCTGAATCTGTTGGCCCAGGTATCTGACTGACTTGATTAACTCCAGGCCTTCATGAGGGAAGAGTTTGGAAGACACTGTCCCATTGTCCTTTCCAATTGACTGGCTATATGTCTTTAGGTCACACAGGAGCTCAGTGATGGAACCACCATGGGTTACGGTAGATACTCCAAGCACAGTGAAAGATGACTAAGGATACTGATCCATTTTCAAAAACTCTGTAGTTTGTACTTGGGGCTACATTCAAGAAGTTGAATATCCTTTTCCTTTGTAGGGTTGTTGAAATCTCTTCCAGAGTTTTATTTCCTACTCTGGACATCTTAGGGTGCTTTACTTCCACTTTCTTTTGTTCTTCCCAAATCAGTGATTCACCCTCCCTTACACGCTTTGCACTTCTGCTGACACCTGTCATGGGTGTTTCCCAGAATCATGTATGAGAAGGGAGCTCACTACATGGACAAGACATCCCCAACCCTGCATACGGCAGCAAAGTCCCAGTTGTTTCTCTATATTCAGTTATTGGGAGGGGGCAGGAGTATGTGTCTTATTTTGCTAGGGAGAAGCCTGAGGTATAATCCCGGAGCTGTGTCTTAAGAGTGAGTTGCAAAGAAAGACCTTATCCAGCCAACCAGCAGAAAGGCCTGTGCTGGGCGATAAAACCACTGCAGCAGCCCCAGTTCTTTGCGAGGTCTGAATGACCGGTCAGTGAACAGCTGCACTGCAGCTGGGACAACTCTGGCCAGCCCTGTCCTCCCCACGTCTGACCTCCACATGGCCCTGAGGATCACACTGTCCCCACGCCAGCAGCCTGTCGTCCGCCTCTTCCTTCACTCTCTTCCATCCTCCAGCCCACAGTGAGCTCTGTGGCTAGAGTCTCACAAGACCAGTGTGGGTTCCTCCTCCCGCTTTTCACAGTAGATGTGATAGGCAAATCAAACCCCATCAATACTGAACCTTGGTCCCTCGAAGTCTTCCCTATACATTGCTGTAGTGACTCAGTCTGGCCATTTGAGGCTTATGGACATCATCATGACCTCTGTCTCTCTCCCTATGAGCAAAGCTCTTTTATGGCAGAGGGAGCAAGCTGTTGTGGATCCTAGCGACCCACATCAGGGTTTTCTAGATCGAGGGCCTATGGCTTTGCCCTTTCCTTCTTCTGCCAGCTCACCAGCCTTTCTGTATGCTCCTATGTGCCTTTTCTTTCTTTTTGCCTTCAAAGAGGCAGGAAGTGCTCACAGCATGGGCCTTTGTTCTGCCACTTCTATCCTGGCTCTAGGTAATGAAAAGAAAAAAAGAAAAGAAAGAAAAGAAGAAAAGAAAAGAAAAGAAGAGAAGAGAAGAGAAGAAGAGAAGAGAAGAGAAAAAAAGAAAAAAAAGAAAAGAAAAAAAGAAAAGAAAAGAAAAGAAAAAAAGAAAAGAAAAGAAAAGAAAGAAAAGAAAAGAAAAGAAAAGAAAAGAAAAGAAAAGAAAAGAAATTAGGGCCAGGAGTTCTAACGTTCCTAGTTCGTAAATCATTTGCTCAGAAAATCCCTCTTACTTGGGATTTAGGTTTGCTATTGGGTTTTAATGGGAAGGAAAGATCCAGGCTGAAGGGCATACTCACCATAAACATGTGAGTGTATCTAAAAATCAGCATCATCAAGTATTTCCATCATCTCCATCACCCTGAACAGCATGATCACTGCCACCACCACCATGGTCCTCACTGTCACTACTGACGTTGCCTCCACTGAATAAACAATCACTCTATCAGCACTGCCATCATTATCACCGTCTCCATTGCCTCCATTCTGTCATCATCACCATAAATGACAGTCTTACCACCACTCTATCACCACAACCACCACCACAATCATTCCAAGTTATAATTACTATTACTATCTCCACCACAAATCACTGTGACACTATCATTAATTTCCATCATCATCACCCACACCATTAGTATTACCAGCACCATGATGATTATACACCATCTCCTTCACAAATACCATTACATACTTTCACTACCACTACCATTACAATATCATCATTAGCATCAACACCCTATGACCACCCATCATCAATATCCCAATCATCAAAATTCTTCTTAATTCAACTGCCTTCCTCTTTATTGGATTCTATGAAATTCAGATTTGTTCTGAGAATCTTTATTAAATACCATGTATCAGTTCAGCACACTTTAGGTTATTTGGATTGCTACATAACAAACAATTCCAAGATTCAGTGACTTAAAATAACTACCACTTGATACAATGTGTGATCCTTGGGCCACAGGAAAACAACTACCAAGAAAAAGCTGGTAGGTCTGACCTGGGCTTATTCAACTGATTTCCACTGGGCTTCTTGCCGTGTCTATAGTTAGCTGATAGGTTAGGTAGCAACTGGATGGACAATGGTAGCCTATCCTGTGTCTGCCAAAACACCTCAAGTTTCTTTTTTGTAGTTTCTTATGCTTCCATGGGCAACTGAAACTCATTCACAGTAGTCTCAGAGTTCTAAGCTTAGCAAAAGTCCACACCCCAATGTTCAAGGTTACTTTCAAAGTCTCCGAATGCACCAGGTTTGCTAATGTCTCATTGTCTAAAGCAGGTCGTATACTCACTCACACAGATTCAAGATGTAGGGGAAAAACTTCATGCCCTGATAGGAAGATCTACCATATCATATTATAAAGGCAAAGGCAAAGGCAAAGGTTTGTGGAAAGGAAGAGTATATAGGTATTTTACAATATATTACACAGGTGAGCATAATAATGGAAGATCTACTCAGTAGAGCCAGTAGTATACACTGGCTGAGAGGGTTCTAATTCAATGTACTTCATTACCCAGCAGCAATGTCCTGGGATAATTTGCTATTTAGAAGCACTGAATCTTTCCACTTTGCCTGCTTCCATTTCCATGAAGCTTTCAATTTTCTACCTTCATTTTTTCTTTCTCTTCTTTGACTTTCCATTATATTCAAGGATCTTGTCTTTCTGCAGAGAGCCCTCCCTCTCATTCTCCTCTCTCCAGGACCCCTGCTGTTTATTTGGCACATTTTGTGTGCCTCCGTAGATTCTCTTTAGAGTTTTTTTAGAGGTTCTAGCAGGGAAACTCAGCTACTTGTATACCCTTGCCAGAGAGATGGGCCTCCTCTATCCAGGGTGGTCATCCTTTTTGACCAATCACACAGCTTCTAGAGGGATGGAGCACTGAGGGAGGAAGGGGATACCTGCCTAGCTAGCCAGATCAGCAAATCAACCCTGGTGATATATTGCGGTGAAAGATGTCGCAGCCAGATCGCGCTCACATCCAGATTCTCCTGGACTCTTGACCACTTGCTTTTCTGCTACCAGTCCATAGACTCCTTGCAAATACACACTGCTGTGCCACCTAAGGGTTGACATCTGCCCTGCAGAGTCTCAGCCTCCTACTGCACTTTTAGATTCTAAAGAAACAATGATATACAGTATGGGACCTGGATTTCTAAGCCACTACTAAGAGGCTGGGATGATGTCATCAGGAAGTTTAGGCTAAATAGTGTCCAATGAGATGGATTTTTAAAGACAGCAGATGGAAGAGAACTGAAGATGAAATTTTCTCCTTTTCCATTTTAATGGACTGTTCTGAGGCAAAGTTTCTGTACAGGCTGCCCAGAGATGTCTTCCTGACAGATGGGATGCATCTACATCTTGGTCAGCTTTATCTCTTTGTGCAGAAGCCACAGCCAATGCAATAACATATCATCTTGCATTGTTCTCTGTCCTCTACTGCCTTACTTCTGCTTTGCCTCACTTTTTCTGCCCTGAGTTTGCACCTCTGAATTAAAGCATCTAGTGCCAAAATCTTGCCTCAGCCTCTATTTTCTAGGGAAACCAAATATATAATCTTAAAGGAATTCACAACCAGAGATGTCTTGAGAGGAAGCCAAGGACATCAGAGAGCTGTGTAGCTGTGCCTTTAGCAAAAGAAGGCCCTAGATTTGCTAAAGATATTTATCTTGGTACAGGGAGTTGGGATAGTGGGACATTTTTTTTTTCCCAAAAATGTTACTAGCTCGTTTCTAAGTAGAGATGAGGATCTAGGAACTCAGGGATCTATTGTTCCAGTTTCCTGGGAAATGGATCTTAGTTCTCTTTTTGCCCCGTCATAAGTGTTCAGGTGCAGGTACAAAGATGATTAGATACAAGGATTAGATCTACTCCCTTACATTTGTGTTTCTACCTTCTACCTAAATCAGTGACTGTGAAACTTCCCAAGTCTGGAGATCACCTGACCATCTGACTGGCAGGTCTTTGCTGATTAGGATTTTTACTACTTCATCAGACTAAGGCTAAGGCAGTATATACATAATTTCCATTAAAGTTTGTCCCAGGATGATGCTCATCGGTCATAGCAACACTGCCTTAGCCATGGGGCTGACGTGGACACTCCATTTCTCTCTCATCTTAGAGTCTCCACTTCTGTAAGAATCCTTCCCCCACTGCATCCTGGCTTCCCTCTCCCCACTCCTTCTTTTCAGCACCAACTCTCACCAGAGAGCTCACCACCATCTTTCACTTAGCCTCTCCATCCAGAGAGTAAGTCAGATGCATATCTTCCTGTGTGTGCTCACAAAACTCAATGGCTGAATTTTCAACATGGCTGAGAGGAAAAAGTAATTCATAAAGTGGAAAATATTTTCATTTGAAAAGGTGTAAAGACCCTCTGCTCCAATCACTTTGCATTTAAGTTTCCTGAAATTCCCATCCAACAAGAGTGTTTCAGTCCCTGTGTTTCAGAACTGCATCCAAGTTCACACATCCCTGTCCAGGTGAACGAAGAGTGATAGGTCACCAGGTCCCAACCTCTCAGTTAGGACAGCACCAACTCTGCACTTGTTTACGAGTCTAAAACAATCAGAGAAAATGTTTTTGGTATCTTACTTGTATCTGTGGCCCAAACAGTTTTCAGAAAGTTTCCTGATAGCTGTTTGCAGCCAAACCTCCTTGGCTGTGGCTCAAACATCTTTCTACCTGCCAATTCACTGTGAACACTGGATCTTTGCTGCCATGCCGTGGTCAGTGACTCTGGACTATGAGAGCACAATAAAGCGCCAACACTAGGGCACAAGACATAGCTGACTGGTGGAGCACTGGCTAACACTGGTTAATGAAAAGCCTGGGAGCACTGGATAGGGGAGGCCAAGTTACACACTTTAACTTGCTTGGAATTCTCTCACCAGCCATCCCAAACCCTTGGTTGTCAGTATTCTCAAGGGTAGATGCTGGGGTATGGAAGGGGCTGCTGCCCTTAATATCATGCTCCTGTATTCAACTATGAGGTGCAGTTCGTCTCCCAGTGAGGTTAAATCCTGCTCAGAACATGTGTGGCCCTTCTTTGCTCAGGTCATTCTTCTTTGTTGAAAGCCGCTGTGGTCTGATTGGTTCGGGATCAGGGCAGACCTTGGGCTTCTTCCTCAGGAGCCCTCAGGAGCCCTTTTCCTTGCTAATGGCTGTCCTCAGCATGAGACCAGAAAATCAAGGAAGACTTTGTCTTTGCAAGCAAAGATAGCAGGGAAACAGGGAAGGAAGGACAATCTAATGAGTCTTTATATTATCCCAAAGAGGGCCCAGAATGGCCCAAAAAGGCAGATTTGGCCACCTCATTTAGTCTCAGGAATGGTCAACAAGCCTCAGATGGCACCCCCCCCCCCGGAAAGGGGGAGAAAGGGGTGGAAGGAGGGCTCTCTGATCTCACCAGTCCTAGTTCAGCATCAGCTGTGGGCATTTCTCCAAGTACATGCCACCAACTCTCATCAACTATACAGGTGGCTGCTTTACGGCTGTAAATAATGTGACATCCCACTTCCAGTCAGACTACATGATGAGAGAAACCGATCATCTCATATTCCAAGAAGTTCATTGGAATTCTGCTCCATGTTTTTGAGAGGCAATCAGCCTTCTTCCTCTATGCCTCATCTCCATCCCCAGATATTGTAAGAATTGTTAGTATCTCATGGAGGCAAGAATGCACTGAAAGGAATGCAAAAGGACCCACCTTCTTGTGCCTGTGTTTCTTTCTTTGGTGTGAAAGAAAACATTTCCTGAAGGCCCCCAACAGACTCCTTTTATAGTTCATTCCTAAATTGTAGCAGAACAGAGAAGTATCATAATCAGTTAAATTAGACCAATCAGCCAGGACTCCGGCTCCATGAGCCCTCATTTCTCTATGAGATTGCTCCAAACCCCTTGAAGAGCATCTCCTCAGAGCCCACCTGCACCCAAAAGTATCACAGAAAAACAAATAGTAGGTCCCCCACCGTCCTGTCTCACAGACTCACAGTCCAACAAGGATGTAAGATTAAAAAAAAAAACAACAACAGAATTATGTAGCCAGCTAGGCAATACTCTACTCCAACTTGCTCCTTCTCCAGTTTCAGCTGGGATGTTCTCTGCAGCTATGCAAGGAGTATCCTTGGAGGGAAAGAGGGCCTCTTTTGGGCCCACACAAAAGCATTTCCCTGAAGCAGACCCAGAGGCAGACACAGATCTTGGACCCTTAAGGTATAGTGTAGAACTGAATGGGGTGGGATAGCAGAAGGAGAGATGAGATTAGAAGCAAGGGCAGCAGATCTGAGAAGAGGAAAGGTTTGAGTTTGCACCTGGGCAGGTGTCTTCCCTCCTCCAAGTCATAACTCGCCATAGAGAAGACCCTGTGAGAATGTGTGGGCCAGTGTGGATAGGAGGAATCAGGGGACCAAAGGCCAGCACAGGAGATAGGAGCATCTTGGGAACAGAGATGCCTGGACAAACTGCAGGAAGGAGTCTTCCTACCCCCAGCTCCCAGGGAGCCCCTAGCAAGGAAGGAGGCACATAGCATCCTGCTCATCTCTTCTGGTCCAAAGGACAATTGCAGTGGAAATAAGAAAACTAGGTAGACTATGCCCCCCACTGGCCAACATGTACAGGACTGACTGCCAAAGCAGGGCCCAGGCCAGGCTAGGAAAGACTTTTCACTACTGCTCATCTTCCCCAGGCACTACGCAGCCTCAAGGGGACAATGAGGCCCAGTTTATTCACCTTCTTGGCCCTTGGGTGGACCTGTGAGCCCCTCCACTCTGGAATCCAACCTGAGTGCTCCCACTGCTGCAACCCAGGCTTGCCCTATAGTCAGAGGGCCCAAGGCTGAAGAGCCTCAGTATGTGTACAACAAAGGAGGCCTCTGGGAAATCTGTCTTCTTCCCCTGGTACTTGTACTGGCAGAGTTCCCAAGGACAGCAAGGTCAAGAGAGACAACACTGTCCTTCAGAGGTCAGGAGTTTGGAAAGCCCTGAATGATATGAAAAAGGGATCCCAGGAGAAGGGCAGGGAAGGGCAGAGTCCCAGGGATTTCCCAGCCCAGCCAGCTGTAAATATGAGGTTAAAACTCAGGACTCTCCAGCCCAAATAGGTCTGGGGGTCCCACTTCTCTGCTGCGATGACCCTTGCACTAGGGAGGCTGGGAGCCAGGGTTTTCCAGCAGTCAAGTCTGCTCTCTCCAGTGTTAGACTTATAATGGAATCTAGCAGTTACATGCATTCAGTCCTTACTAATTTACAGGAGATATCACACCTTTTAAAAAGTTCCCCCAGACCTTTGTGATTCACAATGGCATATCCTGTCACCTTCTTTTTCCTTCTTACCTGACTTTTTCTGTTGCAGTTGAAACCTCTGAGACAGCAACATATGCTAGGCCAAAGGCCAAGGAGAAAAATGATCTTTATCCTTGGGGTCCCAGCCCAGTGATTCCTTCCCTAAAGAGCCCCACAGCTTCTGGGGAGACAGGGTAGGCCCTCCTCCAAGAAAATAGGCCTGAGGCAGACAAATATACAAAGTAGAGCAGAAATCATAAACACATTTTATTTCTAAATAATTTTAAAACCACTGGCATTGTAGCAAATTGGAATATATTTCCAGAATCGACTCAAAGAGATTTTTTTTACAGCAACATATGAAAAATGTCATTTAAATATCCACCAGCAGCTGCACCACATGTTGGGCTCTTAGGAAAACACTTTCATTCCTTTCATCAAAGTCCCTTGATTAATGTTCCACTTTTCTTTGACACTTTTTCCGTAGTTTAAAAAAAATCAAAGCCTGCACTATTATCTGGAAGAAAATTAAACCAATAAGATTTAATGTCTGCTATATTCTACAGTCATGGCAAAAAAAATATACAGTTTAGGCCTTAGGCCAAATGCAAATGAACCTTAAGCAGAGGGTGCATCCTTACTCCAGGCTTTGGGAGGGCTGGGGCTAGAGGCAGATGAGGGAGCAGAAAGGGTCCAGGGCCCACATCAGGGCATAGGTGGGGAGAGACCCGGGAAGGTTTCCAGTCTGGCAGGAAGGAAGGCAGTGGGCCTGAGCAGAGGTGATGCCTGGCAGCAGTGTCCCGGAGCAAGGCGGGAAGGCAGGGAGATGCAGCCCTGTGAGAACGCTAGCAATGCTGATGCCACCTGCAACAGAGCCTGCTTGCATGGCCGAGATTTTGTGAATGGGACTCAGAGGGAGGCAGCTTATGGAGGCAGAGGAGAGGGAACCAGAGAGCAAGAAGGAGGGAGGGGAACGCAGAGACTGCGCCAGTGGAAAGGCAAGGCAGATGGAGTGAGGGGAAATCACAGCGTGTCTGGCACAGCAGCTGATGCCATAATTTAAAGGTCAACTCAGTGGAAAAGGAAGAGAAACGGGGGAGGGGTGGTGTTGGAATGACTGCTTGCTCAGTATGGCACTTAACCCCTCCCATTCCAGCGCGTCTCCACTCAGTTTGTGAGCCCCTGGAAGGTGCTGGTTCTCCTACCTTGACATCCTCTAGGGGTCCTCCTCCTCCTCCTCCGACCTCCAGCATGAGTTATAGGCAGCAGACCTAGCTCTGCAGCCTGCCTCCTCTCATTCCCATCAGCGCAGACGTGACTTAACCTCCCTGAACCTCAGCTTCTTCATTCATTAAATGGGGATGAGAACACCTAATCTCCCTGGGGCTTATGGTCAAAGTTAAACTGTATGATGGGCATCGAGGCTGGAAAAACAAATTTAAAAGTTGCAGACCTTTCTGGGTCTAAAGGAAATGGCTTCAATTTGTCTTTTAGAAGAAATAGTTCTTTTGTTCTGGGAAAACCACCATTTGGGCAAATAAAAACTAGTAGCCATGCTTTGTCTTGACTTTGGAGAAAATGGGCCCCCTTAGACTGAAAAGCTGGGGAGTAAGCTGGGGAATAATATCACCTCTCATCACCCCTTTCCTGTTGTCTTTCTTCAGCTCTTAGATAAATAGGTCATCCCTCCCCCCAACAGCCCTCCACCCGGGTTAAACTGTTTCTTGGGGAGGAATGTTACTTTCCTCTTTATAGATTTGGACTGCCTGGTGTCTATAAATTATGGCAAGTTCTTGGGGAGCTGTGGAGGTTTTTGTTGGAATGCTTATTTGCTAGAGGCTGGAGAGGAAGCCCCAAAAGCTGCAGAAAGGACTCATAGCCGTGGGTTTCTACTCAGGCTGGGGGAGGCCCTAGAAAGTAGCTAGACATACTCATAGACTATTTAAGGACAAAAAGCCCAAACTGAATCCATACAGGGTATTACCTGCTAGGGCCAGGAGATAAGCCCATAGTGCTGGCTGTCTATGGTGGGACAGAACATAAGAATTAAGGCTTCAGAGCCATTCCTGTGTACCCAGACCTGAGGATCCTGGGAGAGCTGGAGTGCCTTGGTCTCACGGACCCAAGCACAGGCCTCACCACTAACCCTTGTTTCTCTTCCACTACTTCCAACCATTTACTGACTCAATTTAAAGTCACATCCTAGAATTTTCTCCTGCTCACGCTACCAGGACTTTGAATGAGAAGATGGCAAAAATAGTCACAGGAGTGGGGCGAGTGATAGGGAAGATAAAAGATCTTCCTTCAGAGTCCTTATCATTGTGCCTTAGGTAGGCAACCATGTTCCAAGCCAAGACAAAAGGGAGCTTCACCTCATCCCCTTGTCTCTTAGACATAATTCAGGCCTCTTGTCCTTTGGACCAATAGATCTGCTCCTAGACTGGGTTACCTGGCTAGATGGTAAGAGGAAGCCCAGCCTCATGGCAGGTGAAGATGATATCATCTTGCTTCTTGTCTCCCCTATTATCTGTGCCTCATCCATGGTCCTTTCTCCTCCTGGGAGCCTCAGTGAGAATGTGGGGCATCTCAGGACAGGGTGTCTGAGGCATACCTGCACTCTATGCAGTCTGGCTATGTGTGTGCTAGAACTAGGCAGGGTAGAATGAGAATATTCAGGAAAAGATGCCCAAAGAGTGCTGCAAGGAGAGGGTGGTGGACTTTAACCTTGACCCTTGACCTTACGTGAAGTGGGTAACCCAGGAAAATCTTATACATAGGAAACTCTTAGACATAAGACTTAAACATGGGAAGCTCTGACAGGGAAAGATGCTCCTTTTGTCTACTTGCAGGCCAAAATTTGCTATCCACTGGGGATAGCAAGTTTGTTTCACAGTGACTACAAGAGAGCTCAGAGGGACCCTAGGAGACCTGCCTCTGGAGGAGAGCCCACAGTGACCCCTGCCCTGCCCTAGAGCTCCAGAGCAGGCAACAAAATCTATTATCAATTAGCAGGTGGTGAGCTCTCTGTTTCAGCAGTTATGTGACGGAGCATAGAAGAACTGTCTTCCAACAGGGGATCTTTCTGGTCATGCAGAATGTTGTTGGGGGTCTACCCAGTGCTGACATGGTGTTGACATGGCACAGACAAACCAACACTATGTTCTCATTAGCTGACCGCACACATAGCACTTTGCTGCTAGCCATCCAGGGGACAGCAAGGGCTAAAACCAACCTAGACTGTGAGAGACAAACACAAAGTTTCATTCATAGTCTCCACCAAGCCAAATGTAACTGTTGGCAACTCCTTGCAGATAATTAAATGGACAGCTAACACTTGCCTAAAATAACTAAAGAACTAAAGGAATAAAAACCATTAGTTCCAGAGTAACAGAGACTAAAGCTTATATGTCAATATGATATAAACCAAAGAGGGACCAACACAAAGGCAGGAACAGCATCTTTACTGGGACAAAGGCTCCCCAGAGCAAGAACTCTTTCCCTGCCCCATGTTATCCACCACCTGGAGCTAGGACCTCTGTGGAGGCATTTGAGAGAGCTGATGTGCTGCCGCTCAGGAGCCCAGCTGCTGCCTGGCATTTCCAGCATCACTGTAGCAGCCCAGATGAAGGACAGCCACCGAAATTCAGGCCCCCAGAAGCATCTGGTCCCCTCTTTGCAGCCCTAGTCCACAGCAGGACCAAAGGCCACAACAAGTCATTATCCCACTGAGTATAGCACCTAACACTACTGCCAACATTTCTCTATTCAGTTTTTTAAGAGCCATACAGCCTAGGACACAAGTGTCTTTCCCCAGAGAGACCTCCTGCCTCTGGCTCCCTGCTTCTGCCTTCTCACAACAAGTAAATTTCCCTGACTGCCTGAGGTCACCAAAGCCAAGTATAGCCACTTCATCATGACACTCTCTGCTTCATTTCTCCCAGCTGCTGGTCTTTCTTGCCTGCTTGACTTCTACTACGTGCCAAGCCAGCCCAGGCACTAGGGATGCTGAAGCAAGCTGCATTCCATCCTCAGATTACTGACCGCCTTGTGATCCTGCTTTTCAGAAACCTGTCCCAGATCATAGATCCAGTCATAGGCCAAAGGCCATGACTTAGGGCAGGATTTTAGAGCAAGGAAGAGACAGTCAAAATTAGGCCTGGAACAGAGCTATCATACTGTTTGGGGTGTTGGCCTGGAAACTGAGAGGCATGAAAAGAGGAGAGAGGCTGCCAGACTGAGGTCTCGAGTCAGAGCTTCTATAAGTCTATTTGGATTTGGAGAAGAGGATACTGAACCAAACTAACAGGGAAGTAAATGGGTCTCAAGTCTGGTTCCAGCACTCTCTTGTTTGAATTCCAGTTTCTTTCTGGGCAAAATTTGTCAGAATCACCTCTGTCCTGAGCCCATACGTAGATATGTAAGATCACACAGGACACTATGAACGTAAAAGATATTATTCTTGAGCCCACACTCACCTACTTACAGGACGGGAGCTCACTGCCTCCCTGGTTAACGCCCAGTCTAACAACTTGGTGTTTTCCTTCAGCTGTTCACCAGAAGAGCCCTGGAAAACTGGAGAAAGGAGATTCAAGTAGATTTGGTTGGAAACTGTGGCTTCATTAGAATTGAAGCTCTGTCTGAAAGAAGGAAAGACCCTGGAAAGTCGAAGGTGGTGTTCTTGGCCTTGGAATCCTTCCCTCAGCACTAACCTGGCCCTGACCTATTCTGTGGTAGAGATGCCTGTGCCAAGATCTAGGTCCTATTTGCCCACTCTGAAAGGGACATCTCAGAGGCAGGTTCTGCTCAGGGAGCAGTGGCTGCACCCCACCTCCACCCCAACACCCACCCCCATCCCTGTGACTGGGTCCTCCAGGAGGATCACTCTGGGAAAGAGGGCGTTTGGGGTAGCCTAGGGGACTGGGATGAGAAGCAGGCAGCAAAGGCAGGCAGCTGGTTCAGACCTGTGGCAGGAAGTCACGACCAAGATTCATCCTGGAAAAATGCAACTAATGCTGCGCAGCTGGGGCTGCTAATCAGAAACATAGGCCCAGAGGTGGCAGCAGGGACAGACCCCAAGGGCAGGGCCAGCAGCGAGGTGATAATAGGCCACAAGCTCTGGAGCCCTCTCCCCACCCACTCAGCTGCTGTTTGGAGATAGAGGTCCTTAGACTGCAGTGAGGAAAAGACAACCCCCACCCCGGTTTGCCGGACCGGGATGCATCACTCACCAGTCGCTAACGTCAACTGAGCTAATAGCTAAAGCCTTGGCCTGCTCTCTAGCACAGGGTGTGGGGATCTTTACTTCTGTAGCCTGCTTCAGTGACTGTCCTCCCCAACTCCTAGCACCCATCTCCCTTCCTCTGCAAGACAGCCAGGAGGAAAGTTCTGAGATGACCTCTCAGCCCTCCTGGGCCTCTCTCTCCAGGACCAGATGGGCAGAGGTGCCTCCTTGGGGTAGGCATTAGGAGCAAGATTCCCAGCCAAGGTTACTGGGAGAAAAGTGAATGGCGATTGAGCTGGGCCAGTGCCCCGGAAAGTGCAGTTCACCTGGGCTCATTATGCATTGATCAAGCTTCTACTGTGGTCTGCATGCTAGGCACTGGCTTATAAGGGGACTCCTTCATATTCTCTGTGCCAAAAGACGTGACGTCTGGTTGGAAAAAGAAAAGATAAAAAGGTGATTTCAAGAGAGCTTAGTGCAAGTACTCAGAGATTAGAGAAGGACTCTGTTGTGCCCTAGATATAAAATGTCCCCCAACAGCCTAATGTGTTCAGAAATGGTGCTTTTGGAAGGTGACTGAATCAAGGGGGTGCCATGCTCATCAATAGACTGATCTATTCAATTGTTCCTAGCTAAACGTGCTGTTAGAAGGTGGGGCCTGGTTTGAAGGAGAGAGCCATAGGGGCATGTCTCCCTCTCCCTCTTCTTCCCTGTCCTTCTCTCTCACCCTCTGTGCCTCCTGGTTGCTATAAGGTGAGCAGCTCTCCTCTGCCATGCTCTTCCATCATGGTGTTTCTGCCTTGGAGCCAGCCAAGCATGAACTGAATTGCCTGAATTGTGAGCTAAATTAAACCTCTCCCTCTTTAAATTGTTTCCAAAAATATGAACGCTGGCAAATAATAACCCCTCTCAGGAATGGGAGACAAGGCATGCCTGCTCAATTCTCCAGGACCCAGACATTCTGCTGGCTCTCATTTCACAGTTCCCTTCTCTCATTCAAGCTTCCCTTGTGCTTTCAGGCATTCCAGCCTCAAAGTTTAAAAGATGGTATGGCCCATTCCCAGGGACAGAAGATGGAGAGCCCTCCCCAAGATGGAGGAACCCAGACACTACAGACCCCCAGTCCAGAGGTGGTCCCCTCTGAAGGGACCTTACAGTCAGATGACCCACCCCACCTTCAGTCTTTCTTCAGCCTAAGGTTCTCCTTGCTGCATGTGGGGAGATTTAAGGGCCACCTGGCCCAACAGCATTCACACTAGAAGCTTCTCTGGGCAGGGTGTACTCAGAGGTGTGAATATCCTCTGGAGGTGTGAATATCCTCCTGGAGACAGGGATATTCACAGGGGTGTGAATATCCTCTGGAGACATTTAGAAGCCACCACTTTTGATGGCTCAGTAGGAGTAGAAAGTTTCCCTGCCTCCCCTGAGCCAGAAACAGCCTCCTGAAATCATTGATCTTGAGTTCCAGTTCTATCTAGGCTCTGGAACCTCATAAAAATAGCACTGAAGAACACAGCTAATATGACTCCAGCTATCTCAGGATAACCTGTAGACCCATTCCCAGATTTGTCCTCTCTGCTCCCAACCCTTGCAGCTTCACTGGCCTCCCACCTATCTATCCGACCTGCCTCTCACCCCACCTGTGATTTTAGGAACTCCTCATCTTGGCACCCAACACCTGGTATCTTGCTCACTACAGCACAGTGCAATCCTCTGCAGCACACAGTCCCAGATCAAAGAGCCTTGACTGTCAGCCCAAGTGACAGAGAACTGTGAGCAAGGGCAGGTTTGATACATGGAGAAGGAAGAAATGGTCCAAATAGAAAAGATATGGATTAACAAAAGAAGGGATGGAGGGGGGATCTAGAAGGCATGCAGTGGGGAAAGATGGGATGGATAGGACCTCAGGGAAGGCAAATAGAAGAAGCAGTGGTAAGAGGGTTACAAGCAGGTGAAAGAAGATGGGGGAAATAAATGGCCATGGTGGGAGCTGAAAGCTACTGTGTTGGAGGTTTCCTTAATGTCTGAGTATCTGCTATGGAATTTCCCGACCTAATAAAGAAGAATTTAAATAGACCACAACTTGCTTAATGTTGACTGTATAAATAATCCAAATCCCCAGTTTCCTTTGTTCCACAGTCTATTTGTGTCAAGAAAAAAAGGAGGGAGTAATCCAACAGAAGCTACTGTCCTAGTTATCGGGATTTGGGGACTCTCTGTTCTCCTCCATCAGGGCCCTAGGGAGCAGAGGTTGTGGTCTGGGAGAAGAAGCTTTGGTTTTCCCATCCAAGCCTTATATTTATGAGTATGCACATACAGGCACACAACTGTCACACTGGCTTATATGTGAGGACATGTGTGCATGCACAGTACAGTTTCCCACATTCACTCACATGTATGCATATGCACAATTTTGCAAACAGGAAAAGATACACATGTGTATACATTCACATATATGGAGAATCCCAGAGGGGCAGAGCTGAAGGTGCCTTTCACTGGGTCCCTTCACAAGTCATGTCTCAGTCACTGAGCAACCCATCAGGACAGGTCCCTGGTTTATACAGCTCAGAAGTAGGATCCTGACACTCTAGTGGCAGAGTGGCTTTGATCACACTGAGTCACTTCCAAAGAAGGTTCCTGTTAGAGAAACCTCATAAAAACCAAGTTCAGAGTTGTTCTCCAACTCCTACTGGGCCAGTGACCAATCATCTCCATCCCCTCCTCCCATGAGTACCCACTCCCACCGCACCTAGATATGTGGAGGACTCAGAGGATGAAGGATACCACCTTTCTGAGAACACTGGGATGCTAGCACAATGGTTTCTAGCCCCTTGTTTATAGGCATGGCAGAAGAAGGGCAATTGCTGCAGAACCCCAGCATCACCTGATTTGAGGTATCCAAGAGGGAGAGAAAGGAGGACAGGGAAGGAAAAGAGAGGAAAAGAAAAGAGAAAAGAGGAAAGTACTGAGGACAGGAGAGGAGTGTCCTGAGGTCAGGAGAGGGGAAAGGTACCATTGGTCTAATCTGTAGTTGCTTACGGTGAGTGTCTAACTTCTCCATTCCATGCCACACTGGTGCCACATCATGCTACACCAGTGTCACATATTTTGCATATGCTTTTGAACAAATTCACACAAACACACATGTCACATAGAAAAGGAAAAAATGAAGTCTGGGGATGAGGGTGTGGGTTGGCCTCACATGTATTCCCAGGTTAGAAATCACTAACTCAGTCCTTATTGACTTGGTCCCTGAATCCAGGGTCTTTCCTGGTCCTCTAAACCATGCTTTCACCACTTCACTGCTCCTCTCACTGTTTGCCCCACCCAGAGGGATCCAACTTGTCTTGAAACACTGATTTCTGATTCTGTATCTAGCACCAATATCTGCAAAGTCCAATCTATGTCCCATGAAATCAACAGCAGGGACTGGCTGAAGTCTAAGATCATGATATAGGAACTTTGTGGAGATGAGATCAGAGCCCCAGTCTCAGGAAAGTACAACCTAATTTTATGTTAAGAATAAGAGACAAAGGTGAGCTCAGATAACCCAATTCTCCTGCCAATCCTGGCTGCCTTCTCTCTGTGAAGCCTCCAGCCCACTGACATGACTCCTTCCCCCACAAACCCCGTCCTGAGCAGAGGGATCAGGAATGGAGAGGCAGGGCCAGCTTGCTCCTTCTCTAGGCAGGCTGTGGGTTTGAGAGTTAGGGCTGCCACAGATGGTGTGCATCTCCCAGACTGTTTGGGAAATGGACAGGAAGGGGGCTGTCCACACGCCCAGAATCTTTAAGCTGTCACTGGGTCCCCTTGATCCTCCTTCCAAGAAGGAAGAGAGGAAAAAATGTGTCTTTCCGGGACCTAATCCTCTCCACATGGGTGGGCACCACAGAGCAGCCAGGGTCCACTGCAGGCATGCACCTGGCAAGAGCAACGACATTCTTGCTGGAGGAACCTAGCCTCACTATGGCCTACATGTATATGAGGACAGAAGCCTCTGCCTCCCTCACATAGCCTCCACACCCACCTATTAACCTCCATCCTGCTTCGGCCCCATATCCCTTTGCATACTTCTGCCAAAAGGAAATTGAGTCAGCACCAGTTGATGAACATCTAGGTAGAAAAAATTAGGCAAGAAGTGGTTTGCTGAGCCAAGACAGCTGGTTTTGAAGCCTTCTGAGAGCATCACAGACATAGATGCCCAAGAAAGTTGCCTGGAAGAGTTCAAAACAGACTCACAAATCCTGTAGCACTTCTGGAGGGACTCACCTGCATTCCTGGACTCTTAGAGAAGGTTCACAATTGGTCACTTTCTCAATCATTAGATGATTCCTGGGGCTGGTTTCTTGACTGGAAGCAAGAGCAGGGTACTTAAAGGTTCCCTAGTATGGAGCTTTGCTAGTCCAGAGTAAGGTCCTCAAGAGGAAGATCTGTATGGGGAACCCTTCTTCAAAACGCACCCCGTGTCCCAGCTGAGATCCTATGAAAGGCTGATTTGCATGACCAGGGCTCCAGCTATTTCTAGATGGATCCTTAGCCAGTGTAGCAGACTGAAGACTCGAAGACACAGCTCTTCTAGTTGATATGGTCCACAAGGGGCCCAGCTTGACAACTCTTCTCAGTCATCAGTGATCACCATGGCCAACCTCTGTGTATCTCAGGACATCAAGCCATAGGGATACATACAGAAGTACACGGACAGCAGATACAGATATGTGCCCATAGCCTGCAGTCTCTGGCATCCCCAGAGTGGAAAAGGGTCACACTCTAGCCCTCTTGCTCATTTTGGATTTACCATGTATGCCAAGCTACCCAGCCCTCTCAGGCCACCACATAGCCTGGACCCTGTGGGCAAGGGAGTTGCCAGGAGCTGGAAGGCCAAGAGGGCCTGGCCCTGCTTTGATCTTGGGCATCAAAGGCCAGGAAATGCAATCAGCTCTGAGGAGCACTTGCTGTCTGGAGGTCCCCAGCAGGCACAGGCCCAGACCCCTCCCCGCCTTCTCAGGCTGGGCCAACCCTGGCGGGCCAGCCAAGGGCCCTGGGCAGGGGGCTGGAAAGTTCACCCCCATCTCCAACCAATTCAATGGAAACTATTTTAATAAGACCTAATTCTGCTGACATGGCGTCTTCTTTCTGCACCCCCACCCCGGTTTTGTGCTCCCCTCCAACCCCACCCCCGGCTTCCCCTGTGACTTTTATTGTCCCAGACATTTGCGTGAAAACAGGAACTTTGTGCTCTGGGCTCCATCTGCTCCTGCTTATTTCTCACTTGGAGTTGCAATCCTTGGTCACACATGCCCCCTCCCTGCCACCCCAGGCCTGCTTTTCAGGCTACCCCCAGAGTTAGGGACTTGGGAGGTCCCTTGTACCCACTAGGGTGGCCTGAGACAGTGGCCTTCTATTTGGATCCCTTTTCTATCACCCAGTTGGGATGCTGAGACTGGCTGGGCTTTGGAGCCTTGAGGCTAGAATTGTGTCTCTTGCCCTTGTTCCTGCTCCTCTCTGCCCAAGGAAAGCAGAAGAACATGCCCCTACTGCCCTGGGAAGGAGTCAGGGAGTTGATGAAGGCCTCACAGACACAGCTGCAGCCTCAGGCTGAGTGTCCATGCGTCAGGAGCTTGAGGAAATACCATCTTGTGTTGCCCAAGAGAATTAAACTGGGTAGTACAAAAAAGACCATGCCATTAAACAAATGAATAAATTAATAACTCATCAATGACCTCTCACAGGACATTCTGTGAGGTAGATCTGTCAGTGTCGTCACTATCCAGATGAAGAATGGAGGCACAGTCAAGGCTGTCGTCAGAGCATGCAGCTGGTGAGAGTGACAGCTTTGCCTCCTCCTGTTCACCCAGTGCTCTGTACCTGAGCTCTGAAAGATTCTCCTTCTGCTCCCTTCCTAGTCTCAAATCCCAGTTCCATCTTCCCCACAAATTCCTCATTTTAAGGATAAGGAAACTGAGGCCCAATATTGTCATTGGGTTTTTAGTCCTTGCAGGGACAGGGTGGCATTTAAGACTGAACTTTCTGCTTATCTAACAGTTAGAAACCTCTTTTTACTGTGACCCATTGTGTCAGAGATTTTTGTTTCCAGATTTCCCAAATCAAATGTGCCTGAATGCCCAGATTGCAGATCAGGAGCCAGGTAAGCCTGGAGGTGTGGATGCCAGGCAGCCGTCATTCTCTGAGTGGGCAGCATCAGTGGGCCTCCATCCTGTATCTGAAGGCTACATATCCCTGGGCCACCTCTTCAAAGACTCTATCCTTCCATTTCTGCCAGCTTCTGCAAACACACTGTACCTCGGCTATGCCAGGGCCATACCATACCAACAACAGGACTTAGGCGTTCTTTCTGGGCCTTTGGAGTCAGCCTCAGGTAACATGCACAACCAAATAGACATGATGTGACAGACCCCTCACCTGGGGACAAGGAGAGCTGGAATCTACACTTGATTTGGTTTGCTTTTGAGCAAGTTGTTTGGCATCTGTGGGCTGCCACTTCCCATGGTGTAAAACTTCAAGAAGGGGGCTCTCCATCCCTTAAAGCACTTCCAGTCCAGGTTGGATGAAAAGTGAAATAATTGCAAATAGACTCATGAACCTCTACTGGTGTGAAGCAGAAGCAGGAAGTTCACAAGGCAAGGTGCATGTTCACAAAGGATACCACGGAAGTTACCAGAGGACAGGCGGGCGGCTCAGGGAACTTCCTGGGGGAGGTGAGCTGTGAGCCCATGCTGTGAAGGAAGTGACAGAAACCAACTATGCAATACGTGACTGGCAGAAGCCTGTGTGAGCTGAAAGCAGAGGGGAGCTGGTGTGTGCCTGGTGTGTACCACCACGAGGCAAAGGAGGGGGCTGGAAGCCCCACAGGAAGCCCCAGCTTGTTGTTGGGTAACTTCTCCTCCTGTTTTCTGGGAACAAGCTATTTGGAGAAGGGGGGAGGGAGACCTTAAAGGCTTCCAGATGGGGGGCCCTCCTGCTCAGGCCTGCTGCTGCGCCGCCACAAAGTCTGTGCATGCTTTCTAAGAATCCCAGCAAATGTTAGCCAGGGAGGCTCTGGGGAGGTCTTCTGAGCCATTCCCCTGTCTCTGTGATCCACACCATCCTCAAGCTAATAGGAGGCCATATCCCATGCTATATTATTAATACTGCTGTCATTATTTCTCAAAAAGCAGCAGAGGCAATGACTTCCGTCTTTCTTTGTTGCCCTCTCCCTTTCACTGAGATGCAGTCTCTCGGTGTCTTGGCATCTCCTCTACCCACTTTATTCGGGATGCTTTGCCCTGAAAATAGGTAGGTGAAAGGAAAAGTCTTCCTCTCCCCAGACCAGAGGAGGACAACAAGAGAAAGTATAATGACCACAGGGTCTCTGCAAAGAAGGGAAGGGGCTGGGAGACAGGTCTAAGGGAGAAGATGAGCTGAAACTGGGGCTCCCCAGTGAGAAGGAGAGAAAGAAGGGGATCCTAAAATTTTGTGCACATGCCCAGGGCTTGCCCCTCTGGGGTCTGCCCTCTTGTGCAGTCCTTCCACAGTGCCAGTACTCAGCACCTTCCCCCATCCTGTCTCTTCACCACTGACCATCCTGGCTCCAGTCCCCTCCTGTCCATCCCCACCATCAGCCACTCCAGGAGCTGAGGTCATCCAGACATGCAGTTCCATCCTTGGGGAAGCTGTCCCAGCTAAGCCCCGAGGACAGAGCCCTGGAAACAACAGAAAAGATCCAAAGCAGAGACTTGGATATAAAGATTTAGCTTACCAGGGTCCTTACCCCTCTCTGTCCCGTTGGAATTGGCAACGAAAGGGACTGGGGCACTAACAGGGGACTTTGAGATAAGACTGCACCTGGGGCCAGACAAGAGACAAAACCAGCTATAGACCCCATACTGGAGATGGAAGAAGGAAGCTCCCAGACCTGGCTACCACAGTGGTTGGTTCAAAGAGAACCCCAAACCCCAGGCGTGGGTCTTAGTAAGATTCCCCTGAAGCCTGTCCCTCATCAGGCTGTTGCAAGACAAGCTCTAATGAGAGGGCATTTCTCAGGAATCAGTCAGAAACACATACGGCATTCATCAGCGGAGTGAGAGAGGAGCTGCCGTGCAGAGCTGCGGGCTGTCACCTAGGGCAGAGAAGCTCTCTGTCCTGTCCAGCTTGGACCCAACTGGGAGCACTGGATTCCACCCACATCTCCACACTTCTGCTTAGAATAAAGCAGCCCTCGGGGGTTGAGGGAGGCAAAGTCAACAGGGCTACTGTGACCCCCTTGTCCTCCAGAGCACTGAAAGATTTAAGCTTGGATTTGAGGGTCCTCCCCTGGACAGAAGCAGGAACCAAGGGAAGGGCTGGTGGACACTGATCCTTGGGGAGGGCCTGCCAAGGACTCAGCAAGTCCACCCCTAGTACAGTGACTGGTGCTCTCATGAGGGCTCTCGGAAGGCAAAGTGCTCTGCAGAAAATAATCTGGTGAGCCTACATGTCTCCCCCAGGTTTTGACCTTTCCAACAAGCCATCCATCTCCAGGCCTAGGCTTGACCAGGGCAGGTAATGGCCCAAAGCAGGAACCAAATATGGCCCTGGCTTATATGATCCTGGCTTTGGCCTCATCTGCTTTATGGGCCTCCCAGGTTAGCTCCATGGCACTTTCTGTCTGTCTCCCTTTCTTCCTTACAGAAGTCCTGGGTGACCCCACACAGCCACTCCTGCCCTCCAGGACTGACTGGTTCCTCTCCACCATTCTACTTCCATGGACCCTTCCTGACAGGTGTCCTCAGGGGTCTTGGCACCCTTTCCTCTTTGTCCCCAGCACCTTCCCCTACACTGTCCTCTCTACAAGAGTCCCCTCCTTACAGCCACCTTGTCCTCTTGGTCCTGCCTATGTACTTCATCAACTTCTGACTCCTCTGCCTATTTCTAGGTAAATCAAAGCTGCTTCTAGCTAAGGCCTTCCAGTACTGTATGTGACTCAGCCTCTGCTTTCCCTTGTGCCAGGGACAGGTCCCTGACTCTCCTCAGTTTTGGTTTACATTTTCCAAGAGGAGTTGAGAAAACACAGACTCTGAGTTCCAGCCACACACACCAGATTCTGTGAGTTTCAAGACAGGCAATTTAAGGGGCAAATGTATGCAGATGGATATGCAAATGGGCATCTCCAGGATTTACGAGTGGCCTTAATTCCAAAGGGAGGAGGCAGTCTCAGCCTGGCCAGGCCCACTAAATCCTGGCTGGTGTCAGCGCCGTAAAGCACCATGATGAAGGGCAGGCAGCCACTGGGGGAGGCTGCTGATTTACAGCTCCTGGAGCCTCCTCCCTGAAGCTGCGCAGGCGAGCGCCATGGGACAGGGATGAGGGAGGATTTATGTCCCCAGCTTCCCCACCCCAGCAGCAGGCAGTTGGGAGAGTGGTGGAAGGTGACTTTCAGAGCTAGCACTACTCTGGTAAAGCAGCCCATAGCAGAACACTTAGGAGAGGCAGGAATGGGGTCTCGGGCAGAATCTCCCAAACCCTTAGCCAAGGTTATCTCTTCCCAACTGCCATTCAATACTGACAGTTCGTGGTTCACCCTGCTGAGCATTCACACTGTCACTGTCACCCTTCTTCATTGGTCCTTAGCTGTACCTTCTGGCCTAGAAAAAAGGAAGATGGAAGTTCTCTTGTCCTTTGTCAATCAGGTCCTCCCAAAATCTAGCCTCCCTGCCTAAACCTGAGAGAAGAGAGAATAATTCATTGGAATCTATTTTTGATGACTTCAGACAAAGAAGTTGATCTCCCTCATCCTTCTGGGCTGAAAGATCTTAGCTGTGTCCTCCACTCCTCATTTCTTCTCCCCACATTTTCATCACACAGTAGGTGAAATGTCAGGAGCATTAAACTGCAGGCTTCCTTCACCATGCATATCTGCTTGAGTCCTGAGTTTTCTGGAAAATTAAATTTGGGAAAGGAAGTATGTCCTCAGCACCTCCCTGGAGTGTCTCAGGCATGAGTCATCTGTCATTCAACCAGCATTTACCATAACAAGGAGTCCTTGAAGCTGATGTACCAAGGATGGAAAGCTCAGAGGCAAAATTCTCCACTGGGGTGTTATCAGGGCTGCCCACCTTCTCCCTCTGAGTGTCACCTCTCCATAAGCAAAGTTGCCATTTCCTTTTCTCTTAATTAAAGAAAACCAGCCAAAAGTTCATTGGGTTAAGAAAGGCCCTCTTGAAAATAGAAACACATACAACACAGGCCTGGCTTGACTGAGTTGTTTATCTGCTGAGTTGTGTGCTCTGAGCTGGAGTTGTCTTGCTTGAGTTTGTTTTAGGGAAAGGTGATACCTTCTAAAGAGATGTTCCTCTGACTTTACCTTACAGTGCTAAGAATTGGTCTCCAGCTCTACCACATTTCCCAGGTATAAAACGTGACCCCTGGCCATATATCATGAGGTCCCCAAATATGTTTCCTCGATGATTCTCTCTGGCTCCCCTCAAAGACCTAGTCCAGTTTCTATAAATGCTAGTGTCTTGAATATATCTCTGTGATATGAAATGATTTTCAAGAACCATAATATTAATTTAAGCAGAATTCTCTAGAATTCAACACAGATACCAAACATCATAGAAAGCTCTGGTGGCAAATTTGATCCAGAGGTTGGTGTCTGTGGCCTCATGGACACCAGGTGGCAGGTGGTAAAAGGGAAGCAAAGTCACCATACTGAGAGGGTTGTGAGGAGAGAGGAACAGGCACCATGTAAAACACACCTGCCTCTTGTTATTAACTATATTTGTTCAGAATGTTTTTGCTGTGCCTTTGTTATGGGCCAAACAGCATCACGGCAGATAATTGTGTACTTTGTGTGCTGCTTAATGTTCTTTGCCTAGAGGGCAATAGCTTCAAAATGCAGCTTCTAGCATTCTGACCAGGGCTGCATGGACCCAGAAAGAGGGGTCCCATGACCTAATTTACATACACACTGTATAGACTAACAGAAGCCCTGAGGCCAAACGATGAGAAGCTATGTCTACCACCTCACTGAATTCAGCAAATGTGAATGTTATGCTTCCACTTTAGAGACAAGAAAATAGAGCCATGACAAGGTTCAGTTGCTTGTCCAATGTCACTAGGCTGATAATGGAGGTATGAGAGTCATACAACACTGTTCAGTTCCCAAGCTAATCTCCTTCTTTGTGGTTGTCTTGCTGTCACATCATTCTCACTTCGAACTACTCTTTTTAATTTTGCTGTTATAACTGACAGGACCTCAGTTCTAATGCAAGAAGATTAACCATACCAAGTGTTGGCAAATAGGCGGAACAATCTGTTCTCTCTGACATTGCCCAAGGGAATTTAAAATGGGACAACTACTTTGAAAGACTCTGTGTTCATTGAAAAGTTAAATGTATCCCTGCTATATTTCTCAGTCATTCTACTCAGAAACACATATCCAACAAAAAGTAAAATGATATGTCTCCACAAGATTTGTACTTGAACTTCAGTGAGTAGAAAGGAAGAGGGTGACATGAAAAGGAAAGAGGCACTGGAGCAATGGCACTGTCTCTGAACTTCCCCATTTCTACTTCTCCTCAGTGCAAACCCAAAATTCTCAGGGTCTCTATGCCAACATCACAGGCTTCATCTGAAGGAAGACAGGAACCACAGAGAGACTGGATCATGCTTAGAGTGCCTGCAGGAGACTGTGCCCCAGCGCTAGACCTCCTGTGGGTACAAAGTGACAGCCCATCTAGAGAGAAGGATTGAGAGGGAAGGTAAGGCTAAGTCAGAGGTAGCAATGACCTAAGCCCAAGTGAAGAGTATCTCAACTAAGAATTTGGCAGGCAATGGACTGAGGCTAGCTGGGAACAGAGATTAGAAACCCATAGAGTGGGTAACGGGCAGAGGGCTGAAGCATGGGGCTCCTGAAGGTGCCTGAAGTTTCAACCTGTGAATGTGAGCTGCTCATTAAGTGCTAAGGACCGGCCAGATAGATAAAAGACCAGCCTGGATAGTTTTGCCCTGTGGATGGTTGGGAGGGACCCTTTCTAGAGGCCCAGTCTCAGGAAACTAGTGCTAGGTGGGGCCAGGCAAAGGCTTAACACCCTCTCCAGGCAGGCCACACCCTCCACTCCAACTTCAGCCTAGGCCCTGGTAATAGGAAAAAGTATTAACCCTTGAGCGTTAGCTCCAGAGGCGCACAGAGAGCTGCTAGTAGTATCTGTGGGTATCTGTGTAGCAGGCCAATGTGGTCAGAGCTGCAGCATCCCCAAGAAACTACCCTTTCTACTTCTTCACCCCATCTCTGCTTTCATTTCTGCTTTCTTCTGAAATGGAGGCCTCAGACCATCTATTCCAGACCACCCTGCCCCTCTAAGGCCCTAGTCTCGCTGCCTCCTGGGATCCCACTCTTGTTATATCTCTCCTTGGCTGCAGCCAGTATAGATAATTGGGCCATTAAGGTCAAAGGACAAAGACAGTGTTACTTAGGCTATTTCCAAGCATCCTTAAAATGTCATTACCCCTAGAGAGGGACTCAGTGTGGGTGGATTTGGAGTGGAGAGGGCACTCTGACTACCTACATCTAGCCCAATGTTTTCTTTACCATCCAAGATATCAAATACCCCTCGGTCATATACTTAAGATATGTGAAATGTTTCCCAAGTCAGTCAAGAGTGTATATTTTCTACCACCCACTATTTTAGAAGACTTAAATGAACACAGGCTGTGAGGAGGGCCAGGAGAGCACCTACTGGTCTCTTGTTTTACCAGGGAACACCAAGGAGCCTGATCCCTGCTGTAATGTGAGCTCTACCCTGGCCCCACCACCCCACTCCAACTTGCAGTTATTTTTTTGTTTTGCTCTTCTATGACTTCCATGTCACTCACATTATCCAGCCAGCAGATAACCCATCCTTGGCTTGGTATGAACCCAAAACTGCTCGCTAAAGTATGTCTATGGGCAACCTGGGTCCCAGGGTCTTGGAATAATTCTGAGCAGGGAACTGGTACATCAGTGGAACACTACAAGAGGAATAGAGCTCCACTAAGTCATGGTGGTCTTCCCTGGAGTGCAGTAGGCTGCACAAATACGCAGAGACTGGATTCCAAGGTCTTTTATACTCTGACCGTATTTATTGCACTTTTAAAGGCTCTTATGTTCATCTTACGATCTTATGATCACAAAGCCCATTTCAGACTGACTTAAACAAAAAGGGCATATATTGACTCTCAAGCCAAACTCAGCAGATTGACCTACCTGCCAGAAGGTCGTCATCAGGGAGTGGGTTTCTTTTCATGTTTTTGCTTTATCCTGGGTTTCACAAGGTGAGCTCCAGCAGTGCCACACCAACCACCTACCATCACAATACCTAAGAGAAAGAGAAATTCTGCACCAGTGACACTCTCACATTCACCTTTTCTTGCTAAATTTTCACTTCTTCAAAAATTCAACAAATATTTCCTTGAAGTTCATCAGCTCTGGCTGGATCACACATTTATCTACAAACCTATCACGGGGCTGGAAGAATTGACCAGACAGGGTCATGCGCTCCACCCTTAGCAGATAGGCTGAAAGAGGCATGAACAGAACCATGTCCAGGCATTCTGAGGATAGATACAAAGCTGAAAAACAACAGATCCATAGCACATGTGTACTACACTCATGTGTGTTCTCTAGTGCCTTAGTTCATTTTCTGTTGCTATAACTGAGTGCTCCAGATAAGATAATTTATAAAGAAATGAGATTTATTTTGATCATAGTTCTGGAGACTGGGAAGTCCAGTGGTATGACATTAGAATTTTGTGGGATTCTGGTGAGGGTCTTCTTGCTGTATGACAAAACTCAGCATATGCACCAAAAAGGACTGCTTTCACAACAAAAATCACTTCAATAGCCCATTTAATCCTCTAATCTTTTCACGAGGGCAGATTTCATAAGCCAGTTACTGCCCAAAGTTCCAGCCTCTCAGTCTATTTGCATATGACTTTGTGGATTACATTTCTAACACATGAATTCTAGGGGATACATCTATACCATAGCATCTAAGATTTGCTTCAAACTAAATGGCAAGTCACCTTGGGAAGGTCAACTGTTATTTATCCCATACCTCCTAAGGCTCTAGAGAGAGTATTAGCTCTTTAAGTTAAAATTTTCATCCTTGTATCCTATATGGGGCAATCTTAAGAGAGAGAGAGAAAGAGATGGGAAGACTCTATAAATATATAGTCTTATCATCATCTCTCTTTGGGCTATGGGAAAATTTAAGGATTGAAAGCCCTTCCTTCCAAGCACTAACTAGATATAACCAAGGAAAAGACCACACATAAAATGAGAGGCTGATGCTGAATCCAGTCCTCGCTGACAGCCAGCCACCAGTAAGTGTGGCTCTGAGAAGCTGAGGTGCCCCCTACAGTCCCACAGTCTATGGGTATCTAGAAATGAATGAGGCTGGGACAGTGCACACCTGTTAAAGCCAGAACAAGGACACTGTCTCTCCCTAAAAGAAGAGCCCACAGCACTACCCTCTGGCACTTGTAGGTGGGTGGGGAAGTCTGGAAGGGTCCCGGGCTTCCAGCTCCACAAATCATCCTGTTTTAATGTAAATGATGATTACCAGGAGTACAGCATGTTTTCCTGTGTCAGCAGCTCAGTGACTAATGCCCCAAGATAAATGGCTTTGTTTTGCCCATTTAGAGGAATTCCATAACCCTTTCCTCCTTTCTACAGAGTGGGCTCCTCAGAACCTTCTCAATTACAGCCTGGCCTCAGGACATCACCTTGGGTACAGGATCACCCACATGGACTGTGACCACTGTGTGTGCAATAAATGTCTGGAGTCCATCAGACTCTGGTGGCCAAATCCCTGAGGCAAGGGCTATTGAGGACCTTGGATGAGCGCATGTGAAACAGATCTGCCACCAGTTCTTAGCAAATAGCTAAAGGGCAGCTTAGAGCAAGCTCTACATCCCCTAGCCTAGCAGGACTGGGAATGAGGAAGTTTTAAAGGGTTCGGGACTATTAGGGAGGGATTGGGGCTTGTTTGAAAAGGAGAGAAGAATGAGGAAGTAAGATCAGGGAAAGGTTACATTGCCATCTTAGGCAATGATGATCCTTCTAAGTCAACATTTTTTGCCCGGGAAGACAAGGAACTCGAGCAGAAACATGGGCTATGGACCTGGACCCACACGGCTGAGAAACATGGCGCTATCACACACCACCTGTCTTCAGATAAATGTAATTGCCCCATTTTACAGGTGAGGACACTGAGGATTAAAGCAGCTGAACAATTTGCCCACAGTCACACATCTAAGTCATGGCAGAATTCAAACTGAAACTGGGCAATCTAGCTCCAAAGTCAGTAAGTGCTGAATGAGAGAATCAGTCTCCCCAGGAGTCTCTTGATCTCTGGCCACCCATCTGAAACCCCAGCCTTTACAAAAATGAGTCCTTTGGGTTTCTACTTCTGTCCTCTATTTCCTGAACACACAACCTGGTCCATGTGATGTGTGTCATCTCCAGGTTGGGACTTTTATTACCAGCATGAAGTCCTTCAGAGTCTTTCCCTCCCCCACAGTGACCAGTAATGTTCCAAAGATGCTGCTCATCAGTCCAGATCCCAGATCTGCATGATGCCAAACAGGCATCCACCAAACCCACAATGGACATGGAATATGGGTGAGTTATAAATCTTCATTGTTTTAAGTCGCTGAACTTTGAGGTAAATTATAATTTATTCCATCCTGACTGATCATCTTTCCTTTATGGAAGGAGGTGGGTTCTTCTAGTGGGTTCTTCTAGTGTTCATAAGAATGTCCAACAAAGGGAAATGATTGGGGCATTTTTATCAATCACATCATAATGTTTCAAAGAAGCCAAGCCAACTCTGGGCAACAAGGATTCCTGGGCCTTGCCTGGCCACAGAGAGCTGGCAGATCGCAGGAAAAGAAAGTCCTGTCTCACTCCACATCCAGGCTGGAGCCTCGTGCAGGAGTCACAGCCTGGTGTTAGAAGGGGTTGTATTACCCCTATGCCAAGAATCCCCCTCCAAGTCACTGCAGACGGAAATCTTAGCAGACAAGTCTAAGGCACTAGGGCCCAGATGGCCAGGTACAGACTCCCTTTTCCAGGCAGATTCTGTACACAGTGTATCCCATCCTCAGTGAACAGGAGCCCTTGGGGACACAAATTGTTACATGAGGCACTGGGCTGTAGAATGTAAGTGGATCTGAGCTTTGTGGGGGAAATATGGGCAATAGCCTTCCTTTTAGATTATCATCTCCCTCCTTCTAGCATTTACTCAGCCCCATGGCAAATTTCTAAAGGCAGCTACAAAGAAAGTGGTTAGGCTATAAAACAGCCTTTTCTGGGTGAGCTGGTGTGAAGACTGGATTTGAACTGGGAGAGGGTCTTGAAACTCTCGGAGTGAACACCTGTGAGAAGGGGTTAAGATGTATAGACTTTTCCCTTTAATGGCAGCTGCCTGATGGTTTGAGTTGAGGACATTCTCAAGGCCAGAGAGTAACTCCCAAACATATTTTCCCTATCCCTCCAGGCATGCCTAACCTTTACTCTTTTCTAATATTTTCCTCTCTCCCTTCATGCAGGAATAGTCTTTACTCCTGCTGCATCTGACCTTCCCAATTTTCTAGTTCCATGGCACCAGCCACCTGCCCAAAAGCTGCACAAAAGATCTGATCATTCTTTTCATGCAATGCACTGAGCTTCTTCTAGAAAATGCTGAGGCATTTTGCCTTTCCAGGAGGATCAGTGAACTATAGTCTTCTCTGGCCCATCTTTCCTGGGGGACAAGATTAGCAATTTTGCAGTTACCTTGGAAGTAACTTGAAAGTTAGCGAGGAAGCAAATATTGACCTTATATTTGACTCCTGTTGTATCAGTCAGCAAAAGAGTATAGAGGGAAGAGCCTTTGTGATAAGGCAAACCTGGGTCTGATTTCTAACACTTCTGTGTGCCAGATGTGTGAATGTGGGCAAAGGGCTTTAAATTCTATAAGCCACAGGCTTATCTGTAAATTGGTGATGATATTACTTTCCACTTCATGATAGCGTCCATGTAAAGATACAAGAAGAGGGAAACAAAACACAGACCCTTCCATAGTTAAATGCTTAACAAATGGATTTAGTATTAGTGTGTTGCATTGAGTGGGCAGGAAGCAGAAAGATTCTTGTGAACTTCAACAAGCAGCCAGTAAATTTATTTGACTCAAAAATGTAGTGGAAGAACTAGGCTTGGTTGCACATGGCTAAATTCCTAGCACTCTGGGGAGCTAAGGCAGGAGGATCTACAAGTTCGATCTCAGACTGGGCAATTTAGCAAGACCCTGTCTCTAAATTTAAAAATAAACAAAAAATGCTAGGAATGTAGCTCAGTGCAAAGGTCCTGAGACTGCACCCGAAACTGCAACAAGGGGAGGGGCCAGGGGAAGAACTGGAGAACCAGGCAGAAAGGAGGCTATAGGAAGTCTTCCCGACTGGCAGTCCTGAAGCAGCCTAGCACTGCCTCAAGCAAACATCTGAACACATTTGTTCAGTTTCCAGAACAATTCAGAAACCATCCCTGGGAAAAGCACTTTCTTAGTTCTTCCCCATCCATCTCTGTCATCACTCTTGTTTCTGCTATTGCATTGTTGTGTCACCTTTTTTGACCTTCAAGCTGCTTGTAAGTGTTTCAAGAGAAATTGCTGGGCTTCCCCATCCAGGCCAATGTGTCTGGGAATTAGAGGAAGAAGGATGGCCTGGCCCAGGTCAAGAGTCCCAGGAGACCCAGAAAGGCCCAGGATGAACCAGGAAGAAGATGTGCCTTAACAGCTACTTGAAAAGAACAGATCCCTCTTTCCTAGAAGACAGCTGCTTAGAGGGAGAATTGCCCCCTCACTAGTTCCAACACATGTCAACATTTTAGCTCCAGCCTAATTTATATGTGAATAATAGATAGCAGATTTTGGGGTCAAGGTGGCAGAAAGAGCATGTGCCAAAAATGTCCTCTCCTTCCTAACATGTGGGAATGGCATATACATTTGTCCATTAAGAAAAAAAAAAAAAAAAAATATATATATATATATATATATATATGAATAAAAAAGAAAGATATTTACAAGTGAATCAATTTGAAAGAAAACCAGCAGGAACTGGAAGGCAGCTAAGAACTGAGGACAGAGACAGCTTGTTGCAGATAGGGCCACTGGGCCAAAACTGAGAGCCATGAACACAAGGCCCTCCCAGTAGGAATGGCCAGACTGGCACTGCTCACTCATCTGCATACATGCCTAGAAGCATATTCTTTGTCTTTGGTCAGAAATAGAGTTGCAGCTCAAGAAAGAAATTGTTCACTCTGCACATATCAACTTCAGAACCACATCTACTTGAAAAAGATCTCAGAAAAAAGTGCTCAAATTATAATTGTGTTCAAGGTGTAACTTTAAACCCGGTGAAGCTGAGGCTAAGTTAACCCCCACACAACTACCCTATCAGGAAGGGTTTTTGGAAGAACACCCTATGAAAGATGAGCTGTCAAGCAAGATTATCTACCAAAAGGGTAGAAACAAATGTATAACTTCCAAACATAGAAAGAAAACAATAGCAACAACAAAATAATTCATCAGAAAGCAAGGATGAAAGAAAATAAAGAAGAAAAGAAAAGCCATGGTAAATAGAATCAAAAATGATTTTGAAGAAGTAAATTAAAACATATCCATACTCATAATTACTGGATGCGAATCAGTTAAGCCTCTATTCAAATACAAAATTTTATAATGGCATTTGCCCCTTTAATTAATCTAATATGCTATTTGTGAAAGAAACCTTGAAAATCAAGACAGAAAAGTTGGAAATAAAGTTATTCAAAGCATACACACACAAAATACTATCCAAAAGAGGCTGGTGAGATATTATTAGAAGAAAACACTAATTCTGAAGAAATACAGAACATCTCATGGTCTTAAAAAGAATTATTCACTGTAATTATATAGTGACAATGTTTTATATACAGCTAACAATGAATTCTCAAACTACATAATTGAGACCATTAAAGGAAAATCGACAAACTCACACAGTAAACCACTCTCAGAAATAAACAGATCGTGCAAACATTGTTAAGATTATAAAAGATTTGAGAAATAAAAGTATGCAAACTTTGATATAGTAGAACCATATAACATTTTACCTTCAAAATAGAAAACACACTCCTTTCAAGTATGCATTCATTTATGATAGTTGGCTTGAATCACATATCAAAAGAAGTCTTATCAATATGATACAGACAACATATTCTGATCACCACAAAATCCCTCTTAGAATAAAGCATTCAACACCCTCCACTCCAAAGTGCCTTGTAATTGGGAACAAGCAAAAACAGCCCCACTACCACATAAGTTATGGGTTAAACAGGAAATTGCAAAAAAATTTTTGAACATTTTACAATTGAGCCGTGATGTGAGACAATAGCACTAGAATGTCAAAATTTATCAGACTTACACCTAGAAAGAAATGCCTAGACATAAATTCACTTACTAGAAATCAGGCTAAGAGGAAAATGGAGACTCAATGTGTTATGATAATATTTTTTTCGTATACTCTTCTTATCAGAAATAAGCGGACATAACTACAGATATAATAGAGTTATTCTGGGGACTTCTGATAGCTATTTCTATATTCATTATACTTTTTCTCACTATATTTATGATACTGTAACATTTGGGTCCCTGGTAATTGGAGACACAGTATCTCCCAAGGCTAGCTGATTTCTAGAGATGGTAAAGAAAACCCTGGCAATGAGATCTTTTATATGCAAACCAGCCAAACCAGAGCCCATACCCTACCATCTCCACTACTGGGCTGTCATATGCTGGACCACTATCTACCTGTCCTAATTATCACAGAGCCAGATCAGGCAGCTAGAGACAGCCTGTATGTTCAGGAGCTTCTAAGAGGTATTTAAAGTGGCTAATCCTAAGCAGTTTTACCCCGATCGCCTTCTTTCTTCCATAATACGGACCCTTGGCCACATTTGCAACTGCTCCCCGGATTCCTGACCAACCCTGGTGGCTGGTCAGGTGGCCCTCTGTGGTGTGACTTGCCTCTGTCCCCTGTGAACTGTGACCAACACACACTTTTTCAACAGTGACCATCTCCTGATCTGTTGGCTTCACTATACCTGGATAATAATACAACTTATTTCTTGAAACAACCTTCTCATCATTCCAAAAGGAACAAGAGAGTCAAACAGATCAAGGGGAAAGTATGAGTGCTCTTGCGGTGAACCAAGCAGGATAATAAAAGAGGAGCCATATTTAAATATATCTTGGTAAAACTTCAGGATACTGGGGATAAATTTTCAAATCCTCTCAGTATTTAGGGAGAGGGAATCTGAATGTCAGGTTGAGGAAAACTGTACTTGAATTAGAGTTTTTTTCTGCAATCCTAACTACTAAAAGAAATATAATAACTATAATAATATCTACAAAGTTCTAAAAGGGAAAGGCTAAAAATATAGAAAGCTATGATTCATTTGTGAGAGCAGTTAAAGCAATTTTCAAATATTTAATCATGGAAAATGTTACTGTTCATTCATCCACAGAGAATAATTTACAATTTTCAGTTGAGGAAAAAAAATTGAAAATTTTGTAGAAATTAGATAATAAATTTTGGTTATTTTCTAAAGATTGATATTAAAACTTGGCTTGGAGGTGTCCACCTATAATCCCAGTACTCTGGGTGGCTGAGGCAGGAGGATTGTAAGTTTGAGCACAGCCTGAAGCATAATTGTTATGTGAGATGAATGATTAAATTCCTTGGCCCCAGAAGTTCGGGACTATAATGATACTGGAACCTCATGCTGTTGGAACATCCTACTTTACCTCTCATTCCTGGGTTTCTTACATATTTCCTTGCTTTTCCACACTGTAGCAATCCAGGTCCTCTGTTTCCCAGTCTTTTAGGAAGATGACCATAGCACAGACGGCAACAAATACATGCTATTTAAATACAGAGAATGAGAAAACTCATGAAAACCTACTAGTCCCAATTCTCAAACTCACTGGCCCAGCAGGAGTCAGATGCTCGTGTCTGAAGCAAATAAGTGTGGCTGGTGTCTAAATCCCACATGATCCCTTCTAAGTAGGCCACCTTCTGGGAAAGGAGAAAACCAATCTATCAGGTGTTCATTACCCAAGAACCAACAGAAAGATAGCAATGTTAATATCAGGAAAATGGAATTCACAGAAAAAAAAAATCAGACAATGAGAGAGAAAGTGTTTCCCTTTATTGATTGATAAATGGAATAAAATAAATGAAAATAGAAGAGCTGTGAATCTGTGTGCACTGCATATACCATCAAATGCACAAGACCAAAAAGTTTGGAAATTAAAGATAAATTGAACAAAACCACAATCATGAAAAGGTCCAGTGTGCCTCACTGATTCTGAGATATCAAGTAGACACACATCATCATATAAAAGGAAGAAAGGCTGTGATTAAAATTCTATTTAATAAAGCTATATCAAAATGCGTTTTTTAGAAACTGAAAAGATACACTATATTCACTTCAAATGACCAAGGAATGGTTATAACATTTGATCATATCTCAGACCACAAGGAAAATCTCATTAAAATCTACAAAGAAAAAATAGTACAAAGCCCAAACTCAAACCACAGTGCAACAAAACTAGAAGTTAATAACAAAAGCAAAAATAAAGTAACAAAGCAAATGAAGTCACTCTGGAAGGGGTGTGGAATAGTTTTAATAGTCCCAGAGTGAAAGAGAAAAATCGAAACTTTAATTAATGATTGTTTACAAAACAATAGGGAGCCATGGCAAAGAGAAAATACAAGGCTCTAAAAAGCAGAATAGATGTATTTTATGCTTTTCTCATGAAACAGTAGAAAAATTAAATTACTTGCTCAGCTCAAAAAGTGAGTAAAAGAGCAAACTAGAAAATGTATGAAAAGCTAGAAGGATTTTATGCTTCTTTTTTAATTTAAAGAGAAGAAAGAAAAAGAAAACAGAATAAAGGGTAGCAACAATACAGAATGCCAAGGAAAAAAGGAAAAGAAAAACAACAAAAAAACCTAAGAGATTATTACTTGACAAATTACATACTGACTTCTTGGAAATAGTTGTTCAAATTATAAAGTTGAAACATGTAAAGTACACATTCAAACAGTGAGACTGTTAACAGTTCTGCTCCACAATCTGACAAAAAACCCCCAGCAATATGGTCATCCATCTTACCCATGCAAATATACATGCAATTATATCAAAAGGGTAAAATTAAACACAACAAAACAGAACAAAGTGGATCACAAGAAAGCAATGTAAGGGACAAAAATTCCAAAACTAGACAATCAGAGATATTCACTCTTTATCATATTGACTCTTGTTTTCTTCCAAATAGTTGTCCATATTGTCACATACAGGAAATTCACATGAAACAACCTAGTATGGAATTGATCTGAGCAGGATGAGGAGGGCATTTCAGGTCTTCAAGACCAGACAATAGGGAAGCCAAGAATGGCTGTCATAGTGTCTCTCATTCTCCTAAAAACAGCTGTCCATACCTTAATGTGTGTTGAACTTAAACAAAACAAAACAAGATAAAATCACTTTGAACAAAGAATGATAATTTTGCTGGACTTCACATCATGACATTATGGAATCAGCACTGGATACTGTAGTGTCTCTTTTTCTTCAAAGTAGTTGTTCATTTCAACATGCGTTATATAGTTGGTTCTTGTAAACTGTTTATAAGCTATACACATGCATGAGTCTCTAAATGTATATCTATCCTTTCTGTATTAGAGGTAAAAGCAAAACAAAGCAAGATAAAACAAAACAATTCCTAGAAAAGCATGAAGCAAAAAAGTCATATATAACCGCAATACAAGGTGATCTACAATGGTTACCATGATGTCTCAGCAGTATATAACAACATTAATAAAAATGAAGCATTGGAGACATTATAAGACTTCAAAAGCAAGTAATAATCAAACCAGAGTAGGTGTCTTAATGAATCTTGTCATCTTCAGTGTAGTTGCCTATACTCTTAGACTTGATCTATCAATCATAACAGATTTAAATAAAATCAGTCAATATAAAGTAGCAATCTAACAACCCAGATTCAAATAAGATCAGTCATAATAAGACAGTATAAGTTATAAAGGGCTTCAGATTAATTTGATAGGAAATTAGGGATGATTACCATAATACATAATATGTCCTCTTATTTTTGGGATAGCTGACCATGTCAAGTCTTGCGTAAATAGACAAACTGGAACAGCACGTAATCCATCCAAGCAAAGTGATGAGAATAATGTAAATTTTAAATCTTGTTACCCAATTTACAATATCCTCTGCCTTCCTTTTCCAGACAATTCCTCCCCTTTCACTCCCATAGGGTGCACTGCTTGTTTTGGGTCCCACTGCCTCCCTATATAGAGCATCTCAATGGACCCTATCTCCTGATCTACTCTGCCTGTGTTTCTCTCTGTTAATATTTCAAGGCCATCTATACTAGAGATTACAGCCAATCTTCTCTACCTTATTTCTGCTATTCTGTTTTTCTGCTACTGGTTGTCTATTTTTCTGTTCCACTCCACTATCTGCCCCATTCACTGAGGCCACTCTGCCATTGTTCCTGAAATGCTCGTATTGTTGTTCTCCCTTTCTTTAAAATGTCCTTCAGTATTTTTTGTAGGTTTGGACTGGTGGTCACAAATTCTCCCAGTTCCTCTTTGTGATAGAAGCATCTTACTTCTCCATTAATTTCTAGAGAGAGTTTTTCAGGATACATCAATCTGGGCTGGAGGTTGTTCTCCTTCAGGGCTTGAATTACTTCACTCCAAGCTCTTCTTGACCTGATGGTCTGTGTCGAGAAGTCTGCCATGATTTTGATGGGTTTTCCTTTATAGGTGATCTGTTTCTTTTCTCTGATGGCTTTTAATATTCTGTTCTTATGTTGAATTTCTTGGGATCTTGATTATAATGTGTCCGGGTGTAGCTCTGTTTTGGTTGTAGGTGGCTGGAGTTCTGTATGCTTCATACCTCTGCATATCATTTCATTTTTCTATGCTTGGGAAATTTTCCTTGATGATTTCTGTGAATAGCCTTTGCAGTTGTTCTGTTTTGACTTCTGCTTCTTCATTCACATGCTTTATTCTTAAGTTATAGATCCTCTTGTCATCTTCCAGTCTTTGTATCTTTAGTGCCTGCTCCTTTGTTATTTTTAAGAGATCTTCCCTTTCATGATCACACATTGCAAGCCTGTGTTCAATTTTTGATAGTCTATCTTTGGTTTCTTTCAAGCAGTTTTGGCAACTTTCTATGGAGTCTTCAGTTTCCTCATAATCTCTTTGAATTTGCTTCATGAATTCTAGGTTTTTCTTGCTTTCTTCATTGAACATTTCTCTCCTTTTGTGTTCCTCCATTCTTTTGTCTGTGTCTTCTTGAGAGGTGCCCAGCCTTTCTTTTATTAATGTACTTATCTCTTATTTAATTTGAATTAATATTTCAGTTTTGATCCCGCTTATGAGGTCCTGAAGATATCTCTTTATGTCTGCTACCACTGTGTTTGATGTTGCATGTTTGCTGCCCTCAATCTCTTTTGTATTTACCTCTCCTGGATCAATGTTCTCAGGATTGGGGGCTGGGGTTTTTTTCTTATCTCTCCCTCTTGTCATGTTTTTGGTTCCTTCCATACAAGTGTACAGTGTAATTCCCAGCCCCTTTGCTTGTTGGTTAAGGCTCCTCTGGAGCACACAGGCTAGGGGTTTCTGCTTTCTGCCGGCCGCTATCAGAGAGTGAAGTTCAAGCAAGTGCAGTGTGCGCTGGCTCCTCTCCTCTGGGCCAGTCAACCTTTGCCCAGGGAATTAGTTTGTAGCAATCCACTGGGTCCCATCCAGGGTCACGGCCCAGTCCAAGCAGATTCCACCAATCTGCTCAGCGAGGGAAGCAACCAACTGAAGCCACTTCCTTATGGAGTTAAGGCTGTGCTGCCCAAATCCAACATGTCTTCCAGTCGGTTTCCCCTTTCCTGTGCGAGGGTCTTATTCCCATCACTCACTGCATGTTGATGCCGGTCCCTGAGAACAGCTGGGCTCCCAGACCTCCAACTTCAGCGCGGCTGTGGCCCAAATTCACGGTGTCTCTGGGTGGATCATGTGCAGGGCCAGGTCTGGGCAAGCCGCACACAGGGATGTTCAGCTCCACACTCCAGCCGCTCAAGCCAGTCGCACTGGCGCAGTTTGGTCAGGCAGGTCGCTCTCAGGCAGGAATTCAGGCGGCTCGAGGAGAGCGCTGTGCTTGCTGATCTTAGCTTCACTAATGGTAGCCCTGGGACCTCATATCTGAGTGGTTTTTTTAACCTTAGTTTCTTCCTGGGTTGAGAGAGTCCATCTCCCTCTGTTTGGGTCTCTCCAGGGTCTTAAATTCTGGCATTTAAGCTGTCTCTCTCAGACAGGATCTCTCTCCTGCTACCTACTGGTCCACCATCTTTGGAAACTATTGCTAGAAGGATTTTAAAGCAATGAACCAGATGATAATAAATTTAAGACAATAAACACTGCAATATTGATATGAGAAACCTAAGAGTTGAATCTTTGAAAAAACTATCATGAGTATAACAGTAGCCACTATTCATTGGGCAATTAACTAACAGCTGGGCATCTAGCTAAGGTATTGACTTAGGGTACTGCAGAAGCAGAATAAATGGTGAGTGGGGTTGTAAGGACTTGTCTAACATGATTATGAAGGTTAAGAAGTCTCATGACCTGCTAGTATCAGGTCTTACCTCCTTGAATTGCTGGTAGGTAAATTGTATAAATAATAACTAAGAACATGGGTTCTAGGGATGGATAGGCCTGGGATGACATGTGTAACTCTCAATGCCTGTTTCTCCCTTCACCAATTACTTTATGGGACAATTGTGAAATGAATACACTGAACCCACGTTCATAGTCATGATACAACTGTCTATAACAGTGCAAATTGACAAATAAAGAAAGATGCTCACAGACACACAGCCTAGAGAAGGAGAGAGGCAAGTACTGCCAGAAGAGAATTACAAACTGGAAAAAAATATAATACACAACTTAATGAACAGGGTTATTCTTCTCTTAGCTCTCTTTTTCAATGACTAGATTTTGTTTGATATAGTCCAGATCATTTACTTCATCCAGTTTTGCAACTTTTCTTTATTTCTTTTAGAAACAATTTTGAACTTGAAGAAAGTATACATGAACAATGCAAAGAATTTTTTCCCCTAAACCATTTGAGAATTACAATGGTACCTCTCAGTTCATGAACATTTTTGTTTGCAAACAATTTGGTTTGCAAAGGGAAATGTTTGGCAAAATTTTGTTTTTGTTTGCAAACTCTACATCAAATGACAAACATGACCATGGCCATTTTTCCCACAAATGTGGTCATCTTTTCCAAAATTGTAGAACAAATTAAGTTCATGCATCAATGTACTCTTGTATTTGCCATTAGGATACCTTATTATCCCCTAATATTTGTGTGTCTTTCCTTAAAACAAATATATCCCTCCCTTACAATCACAATATCACCATCAAAATAGAGAAAGTAATATCTATACATTAGTGCCATTCAATTCACAGACCACCTTCAAGTTTTGTCATTGTCTCAATAGTATCTATAAGAAAGCTATCTAATCCAGTGTTGTGTATGGCATTTAGTTGTCATATCACATTAGATTCTTCACTCTGGAACAATTCCTTACTCTTTTCTTGAATCTCTTCACCTTGATATTTTTAAAGAAGCAGGCTAACTACTTTCTTGAAGGTCCTTTAGTTGGACTTTGTCATCGGATGTAAATCTGATCCCTTACTGGATCTCTTCTTCCATTATTGCAGGAGTCACATGATTTCAATTAGACCATGGTCACCTAACTAAAAGAGTGTCTGCCACTATCAAGTGATTCTTCTGTTTGTAATCAGTGAGTACTTTGTTACAAGGTCCTGAGACTTATGTAACTAGCCCATTCCTCACCCACAGCATTAACATCACTGATGTTTCTCTGTTGAATCATTTATCACCATGATGGATGTCAAATGGTGGTTTTCTAATTCCATCATCCCTTATTCCATAGTTGGCATTCTACTCCTAAGGACAGATCATTCTCTTCCCTTTATATATTCACTTATTTATTTCTCTCAGTACAGACTCATGGAGTCCTATTTTATTCAATGGTTTAAAAAACCTGTCACTATTCTCATGCTTTTTGTCAAATTACCTTAGATTTGCTTTGTGGGAGTCCCTTTAATCTGGTTTCTATGTCCTTTTGACCCATGCCCATTATTCTCTGAATGCGTCTTTACTTTCTGGCATAACAAAATGTTCCAGGCTCATACTGTGCTTTTTCTTCCCCAGTCCTGGAATCTGCTATTTCTTCAAAAGCTCCAGTTCCTTTTAATGGTAAAAGCACTTAAAAAGAAAGATGTGGATACTAGGGGTGCCAGAGTTAGGATGCTATTAGGGTGTTTCAGAACATAGAGTAGAAAAATCTGTCTCTTTACATGTCATAGATGATCACATGACTGTCCCCCAAAGAGCCCTACATCCTGGAATTGAAGTTCCAATACAATCCCCACACTCAAGTGTGGGTGGGACCTAGTGCTTGTCAGTTCTAACAAACAGAACATGGTAAAAGTAATGGAATATCACTTTCAAGTTTAGACTACAAAAAAGACTGACTTCCAACTTAGGCATTCATCTTTTGCCTCAGGGAAGCCAGGCGCCATATTCTAAGCTGTGTTTTGGAGAGGTTCAAATGGTAAGAAGCAGAAGGTGTTCTTAGCCAACAGCCAGCGAGGAAGTGAATTCTGCCAACGATAACGTGAATGAGCTTGGAAACAGATCCTCCTCTAACAGACCCCTCAGATGAAACCACACCCTGGCTGATAGTATGGTGGCAGCCTTGTGAGAGAGCTTGAGATACTTAGCTAAGCATCTCCTCGATTCCTGATACACAGAAATTATGAGATAATGAATATGTTTTATTTTTTAAATCCCCTAAGATTTAAAGTGATTTATTACTCAACAATAGAAAACTAAGTATCTATAAGGTATGATCAATATTTCCATTAATGAAAAAACGGGTTCTACACAGTTTTCAATAGTTCAAACCAAGGAAATTTTTTCCCCTGGCTAGCTGTTGCTATTTTATATTAAAAAGAAGTCCTTGATTTTGTTAAATGAAGCCTTAACTGATTCCCTTATAAACTTTCTTCTAGTTATCTGTGGATTTTCATTCCAAAAAAACAGTACATACAAATCATAAGTACACTCATTCTATCATTCTTGCCATTTTCTGAAGCAATCTGGCAGTCCTCTCTCATGAGGGTCTTTAGTTGCTCTGTTGTGACTGGTTCAATGTGCTGAATTGATTCAAAACGTATATGGCAGTTTCTGTTGAGGCGGTGTGTCTACCCTACTCACTGGATCTGGCATCGTACAACTTCTCATTCTTCCCCAACATTCACATGACCATGAAAAGTATGTTTTGAACTGACTCAGGACGTCAAGCAGCCATGGCAGCGCAACTAAAGATATTCATGAGCGAGGACTCCTAGAACTGTTTCAGAAGTGGCAGTGTATCACCACTTCTGCATAACCAGCACCAACTAGTCATCTTCATGGGACTTCCCTGGGCCTCTTTTTTGGATCCCACATTTCCTATTAGTGTTTTCTATCTTTTTTGTTAGCCCCTTGAAAAAAATAGAAGAAAAACTACAAGAGGGGTGAACAATTTAAAGCCTTGAACATCTGGAAGTATTTTGACCTTACCCTCAGTTAAGAAGGGTGAAGATGATGCTCCATTATCTCTGGTTCTGCTGCACATAGCCAGAATCAACCAGTTTCTGAACATTTTTGTATACGGCTTGCTTTTGTTGCTGTTTTTTGTTTGTTTGTTTGTTTTGCAGTGCTTGGGTTCAAATTCAGGACCTCTGCAAGCTACAGACAGGCTCTACTTTGGAGCTGTATCCCCAGTCCCTGTTTTGTTCTGTTTTTTGCCTTCAGGAAACTTACAAGCTATTTTCTGTCCCATGGGATATGAAATTTTGTCATGAGAGATACATTAGAAACAGAATTAACAAGACTTGGTTTGTGAGAAGGAAGGTTAAGCTCTCTCCCTGTTTCTGGTTTAATAGACTAGATAATGATTTTAACCAAGAGGACCAGAGGAGTGTGATATTTTATTTGGGTAGAGGGGAGGCAGATGTGATGAGGTTGGCTATAAATATCCTCAGTTTGAGGGCCCAAAGGATGTTCTAGTGAAAATGCCCACAGAACAGTTGTACACAAATGTGAAAGCTCAGAAGGAAAGTGGTCTCAGATAGGCCAGGCATTGTGGTGCGTGCCTGTGGTCCCAGTACTGTGGAGGGTGAGGCATGGGGATTGCCACGAGTTCGAGGCCAGCCCGGGATATAGCATGAGACTCTGTCTTGGGAAACAAAATGAAAATAAAAAGATATGAATCTAAGTCATCATGCATCCTGCAGCTGACATCAGGGAGTTGCTAGGTTTGTCACGGGACACCACTGCATGAGGTAGTGAAATCTAGGTGTTGAATTCTGGCAAATAACATTTGAGGACAGACTGAGAAGATTCATCAGAGGTTTTATCTGGTCACAGTTCCACCTCTGGTTATTGAATTCTTAGTCATTTAATTAGTATTAATAATTCCCTGGATAGCAGGGCAATACCTAATTTCAGTGTGTATAAATAATATTAAGCTTTAGTGATGACCTAGAAGATACTGACAGTACAAAGTGCTATATGTAACTATAAATGAAAACATTTTCTTTTGCAATTTTACTTTTTAAAAGACATTTTGAAATTTCCAAAAAGAATATAATGTATGAAAGGTACATGTTTGTTAGGAGCTGGTAGGAGCTGGAGGGGGTTGGCGTATACGACAAAACTGAAAGTGGAGAAGTGAACACCACTGGTCACACTGGTCACACTCCTCTTTCCTGGGACTAATTCTATCACTTGGTATTTCCTGCAGAGCAAGCTCAATGGTACTTTCTTTTGTTTTTCTCTTTCTGTTCCACTTGACTTTCTTCTTAATTGGTGACAAGATATTGCTGTCAAAGTCAGAATTTACTCACCCAACATATCTAAAGATTTGTATTCCACTTCAGTAAGTTCTCATGAAGCAATTTTCTTTAGTCCCTACAGTAGATCAAGAGTGCATTCTTCTGCTTTATAGAATGTCCCGACAACCCTCTTGAGTTTTTTCATGTGGGATTCGGAATATCACATAGGTCGCATCCTAGAAGACTGAACAATAAAGAAATTTCAACAATATGTGGTCTTGGCTCAATTCTGTTTTTGAATCTTTTGTTGTATCTTACCATAAATAAGATACCATGCCGGCCACTGGGCAGGTACCATAATGAATATATCCTCTTCTCAGTCTTAAGGGATGTTTGGTGAGAAAAATAGACAAATTCTTTGCTGATAAAAATGTAAAACAAAGAATGATAAAATTCAAAATAAAACTATGGGGGCTGGGGATTTAGCTCAGCATGGTCATGACTCGATCCCTGGTACCAAAAAATAAATAATAGTATACTAACGAGTTATGGTAGTGCACAGGGAAAAGCAAGATGAATTCTTACTGGAATAGTTGAAGAAATTTAGCAGAAGAGATGCCCTTGCTGAACTGCAGGGACAGGAGAGATTTCAGGGGCAGATGGGACAGTGAAAATGTTCTCCTAAAGGATGCGCACAAACCAAGATTCAGAGACCGTGTGGCTGAAGCTCATGCCCTATGGTAGAGTCAGAGCCACACAGCAGACCTGGAAACTAGGACAAGATCTGGGAGTCCATGAGAACCGTACTTTAGAAGTGCAAATATACTCTCAGGTAAGTATACAGGAAGCAGCAAATTTCCAGGAGGAAAGTGTATAATCGGAAACAATCCTTTGTTAAATAACTTGTGGACAGATTCAGATAAGAGAGAGAAAAGTGTACATGTCACTTGTTTCAATTTCTGTATGGGAGAACTATTTTATAGGTCTATTTATTTATTAGAAATTTGAACTTGCTCAGACTTGGTTGAGACCAGTTTTTATTTACTAGCTGTGAGTGTACTCTGGGGAAGTTATTGTACTCTTAAGGTGTAGTGTACACAGCGCATACTTCAGTGCATGGTCTTTTAACACTCAGTAAATTGCCAGGTGCTTATTACTTGTTATTTCTCTTTTTTCCAGTGATATTTCAATTTATTTCACTTTCAGTAACAAATTTTTTCTCTTAAAAAAAGAAAGTGGCAACCATGATGACATAACTGTTCAAAGCAAGAGGGAGTATTTTGAATAGAATTAGTAGCAATGTATCTTTTAATGTTAAGAATTTTTAAGAATGTAAACATGTACAGTATCTTTTAATCACACTGCATCTACACAAATATATGCATTTATTTCTACATCTATTCTACGTTATTGAGCCATGCCTCCAATTCCAACTCAATTTTACTTTTCTTTCCTTCCATAATTGTAAATTCCTTCTCTGACAGGGTAAAATATGACTCTCGCTATTCTTAATATACTTGCTTATTGGGTTAGCTCTGCCTCTCCCCTTTATTACCAGCTTCCTCTCGGCACCACCCCCAAATCAATGCAGTCTTTTTCCTCACCCTGCTTAGACCATGACACCCCAACATAGAGTCATGGTCACCATCTCTACTCTCAATAAATCTTTTCCTCTGGAAATGCCCAGTGGCTTCTAGTCAAAAAGAGAGAAGGGGAGAGAGGCAAAGAGGTTGGAAAGACAACACTGTGGAATACTAAGATCATCGTATAAAGGATAGAAAAATAATAGAGAAAACAGATTGGAAGACATTGAGAAACTATTAGAGACCAAAATATGTTTCAGACTGTCATAGAGTAGATCATTCCTGCACTATTTAAACTACTCCAAGACTTGGAGAAAGAATTAGATAGTAGCTCAAATCATTTTGAAAATCCTGCAAAACACTGATATCAAAAGTCACTAACACAGCAAAAACTTAACATAAATAATAGTAAACTTAATTCAACAAGATATTCCAAAATTAATTCATGACCAAGTGGATTTAATTCCAGGAGTGTAGTGATAGGTTAATATTAGAAGTTACCTTCACTTTATAGGCAACAGAAGATAACAATTAGAATATCTACAACAATTAGAATATCTGTATTCTTCAATCCACATGCTTTTCCAGATGTATAAGCACATTTTTCTTTGCAAGTGACAGAATTTAAGTCAAAGTTAAACAGACAAGGATATCTAATGGAGATCAATAAGTTTAAGACAAAAAAATAATAAATACTGGAAAATATAAAGCAAAATTCTTCTTTTTATCTATCCAATACAGAATAAATATCCTAATTTACAACATTCCCATAAGTCAACAATAATTAGCTTGGAAATAAACCAGTAAGGAAAGACCCTATTTACAAATTCAACAAAAGATTATGAAGTCCTTAAAGAACTGAATCTAGTGATGTGCATCAATGGAAGTAAAGTACATAAAACACTGCCCTTGGCGACATGGGAAGGAAAATTAAATAAGAGGAGAATTACACAGGGTGCATCTGCCTTAAGTAAATCTATAAATTTAACAAATTTAATCCAAATTTAAATCCAAATTTAAATCCAAATTTAATCCAAATTTAAATTTAATCCAAATGTCACTGTTTTTAAAATTTGACAATACAATTTTGAAAGTCAGGTGGAAGAAAATTTAAAAGTAAGTTTTGAAGTTGAGGTGAAAGAATGAGCATGAGCCAGGATATTTTGCAAAGGAAAATGTTGCCTGCCATATAATAAACTTAGTGTCTCTTGTGTCTTTGTGCTGTACTTAATACCATATTTCCCCATAATATACATTTTATTTATTCCTCCACAAAACTTAATGAAGTACAATACCGGCAGCTTAGAGATGTTTTTAAAAGTATACAAATATTACAAAAGTATTAAATTTTAGAAATCTGCATGTGAACCCAAGACTTCTTACTTCAAATGTCATAGTTTAACTGCTATGCTAATTAAACTAGCTAGAGGAATTAGAACTGGTATGAAAGATACCTCATTGAGAAAATTGAGAAGAAAAAAACTACATAAGTACTACATCTTACTCTTAACACTAAAATTGGATTTATTTCTTTTCCTTATACTTTTTTTCCCCATGATTTATTATGGTGAACAGTATAAGGCAGAATTTGTTTATTTTGTTACTTTTTTCAAAGAAAGAGTTATTGAATAAATTTGATTCTACTATTGTTTTTCTTTTGTAATTCACTGTTTTATTTATTACTTTCTCTTCCCTTATTTCTTTTGTGCATTTTGTTCTCAGGTTTCTTAAACTGAATGATTAATTTTCCAACTTAATAATAAAATATTGCTTGTCCTTTTATTTTTCCTAAAGAACACTGTAATCTCTTCAAGTTCAGGAAAAAATTCTTTGGGGATATTTATCAGAGTTTTATTAAATACATAAATTAATTTGTGGGAAAATGACATTTTTACCTATTGAATCTTCCCAACATCATGTCCCTATTTATTCAAGTCTTCTTTTATGTCTTAGTGAAACTATTAAAGCCTTATTCCTAAGGGTTCTACACAGTTTTCAATAGTTCAAACCAAGGAAATTTTTCCCCTGGCTAGCTGTTGCTATTTTATATTAAAAAGAAGTCCTTGATTTTGTTAAATGAAGTCATAACTGATTCCCTTATAAACTTTCTTCTAGTTATCTGTGGATTTTCATTATAAAAAATTAGTACATACAAATCATAAGTACATTGCCTGTTTCTTAGCTTCTTCTCTTTCTCAAATAACTGCATTAACTAAAATTCATAAAATTATGTTGACTAAAAATTATTATGTTGGGTATCTTTGTTTAACTTTTGACTTTAATGCAATTGTTCTAATGTTTCATTTTCTAAAATTAAAACTTATTGTTTTGAGATAATTATAAATTCACATACAGCTATAAGAATAAACAAAAGGTGAACTCACACACCCTTTACTCGATTTCTTACAAAGTTACAACTTACCGAACTATAATCACAAGCAGAGAATCAGCACTGATCTGACTCACTGATCATAGTAGTATTATTACATTTCTACTTGTGTTCATGTCTGTTTGAGTGCATTTTAAGTCCATGGAATTTTATCATATGTCCCGGTTGCTGTTTCGACTACTATGGAAAAGCTACAAGGCAGTTCCATCATCACCAAGACACTGCACGTTGTTCTTTTAGAGCTATGCTGTTTTTTACCTCACCACCCTTTATACTCCATCCTTGATTCCTGAAAACCATAAATCTGTTCTCCACTCCTGTAATTCTGTCATTTCAAGAAAGTTACATAGAAGGAGTCATACAGCATACAATATTTTGAGATTAGCTTTTTTTATTCACCATAATTCACTGGCAATTCATCCAAATTGCATAAAATAGTTGGTACCTTTTACTTGAATGGTATTCTATAGTATGGATATATCACAATTTGTTTAACCATTTGCCTACTGAAGAACGTATGAGTTATTTCTAATTTGAGTTTTTGTGAATACAGCAGCTAATGGTGTTAAGCATCTTTTCATATGCTTATTTGTCATCCGTATATCCACTCCATGTGAAATATTTGTTCATGTCTTTTCCTTGTTTTTGAATTGGATTTTTTTTTACTGTTGAGTTTTCAGAGTTCTTTATTGTTTTCTCAAATATTTGCTTGAGGTGTGTCCCCCTTCATATTGCTCTTACAGACAGAAAGCCTTTCACTCTGACAAGGTTTAATTTATCACCATATTTTAACATTGTATGGATTGGGGGTTGATGTCAAATTTAAGGACTCTTTCCCTATTTGCAGACCCTACGATCTTCTATTCTTTCTAAAAGTTTTATAATTTCATGATTTATCTTTGTCTCTGTGATAAAGCATTTGACAAAAGTTAACACTCATGACAAAAATTTATAGAAAATTAGAAATAAAGGGAAATTATCCCAACTTGATAAAGCACATCTATTAAAATATGCTACTCTCATAATTCATGGTGAGAAACTGAATATACTTTTCCTATGAACAGTAAAAGGCAAGGATGCCCTCTCATCATTTTCTTCAAAATGTTGCTGTATGTCCTAACTCCTGTAGTAAAGCGAACAAAGGGGATAAAAAGGCGCTTGGTTTGGAGATAAAACTGTCTCTATTTGGAAATGGCACAGATATCTTTCCTGTTTTTGTTGTTGGAGACAAAGTCTTTCTATGTAGGTTAGCTGACCTGAAATCTGTGCTGATCCACCTTCCTCAGCCTCCAAGGGCTAGGATTACAGGATTGTGCCACCAATCCTGGTGGCATGGCTGTCTTTGTGGAAAATTGTATGGAAGTAATAAAAAAATTATAATAATATGTAAACTCAGAAAGATTATATGATAAAAGATCAATGCACAAAAATAAGTTGCATGTTTATACATTAAAATTAACATATGCAAACCAAGAACATGATATCACATAATCACTCCAAAGAAAACTGAATCACTATGCATACATTTATCAAAACATGTATAGTAAAATCATGGGTCTCTGTAAGATATTAATGAAAGAAATCAAAGCACAAGTAAATGTAGAAACATACCATGTTCATAATTAGATGATACAACATAATATGTCAGTTCCATCCATATTCATTTATAGTTAATTGCTATGTAACACCAGCAATATCATTTATAGACATAGGCAAGCTTATTTTAAAATGTGTATAGAAGACAAGGCCCTAGACTATTTCAACAAAAGTTGATAAAGCAAAATGAAGTGTGATAATCATTCACTCAGTTGCATATCAACATCTTTGAGCAATAAAAAAAACAAATGTAAATCACAAATTTTTACTCACAAAACTGAAAATGGATATTTTTATACTTCTTTTTGGCAGTTAGTGTTGCAAATGAGAAGTCTGAAGTCATTTGAACTTATAATCCACATTTTCACTTCCAAATTCCTAAAGTCTATTTTTATTCTAGTTAACATAATTTCTATGATCTGTCTAGGTGAGGGCTCTCCTTGTCATCATTTATAGAATCTGACTTCCTGGGGTCTCTACTGGTCCTTTGACTTCATTTCCACAACTTCACGAACTGCCCTCTCAGAGATTCTTTGCCTAACCTCTTAGACCTTCTCTGAAATCTGACCCATGACCTCACAACTCTTGCATTCTGTATGCTGGTAATCACATGGGCAACACCAAAGTCTGCTGTCAGTTGAAGCAGTAGCCAGGCCCTCTTAGACCATGACTGAAGTGAATTCTGGGTACTGGGATGGCTGAGTGAAGTGTACTGAATCCCAGGGAACCAGTTGCCTAGGAGACTCTTCTTGAGTAAGGGTCCCAGTGACTATTTTCAAATGAAATGTTTTGACATTTTGCATCCTTGATCTTGTGATAGTTGGGGCCTTGCTGGTTTCTGAGATGTTTTCAAGGCATCTTTCCTTTAATCTTTGTACAAATATTTGTTTTCTTTTTAATGGCACTAACTGCTTTAGCACCCACACTTCTTTTGGCCCAAATTTTACACATGGTTCCTTCTGGACCAAAATTTAAACCCTGCCTTTTGCATCCAATTCTTACTATAAATTGGCTAAAACAACTAGTAATACCCTTGCTGTGGCCTAGCTGTCTTGAAATTTCCTCCACGAGATTAGTTAGCCCACCTTCCTTAATCTTAGTCTCCAGCAAGGTCTCAGAACATGGGCAAAATGTACACAAATTTTCCACCAGAGCATAGTACATCTGACCTCTAGTCCAGCAGCCCCAAGGAATCCTTGTTCTCAGTGGAAACCTCTGAGCCTGGTCTTTACTGTCCTTGGTTCTGACTAAGAAACACCTACCTTTTAGAGTGGAAATATTTACTCTATGCCATTATATCTTAGGATTATGTAACTTGACTTTTTTTTTTTTACAGAGACTTACAGCTAAGAGTTTGCCTTGAGTCTCAAAATAGAGTTAAACTTGAACTTTTTTTAAAATGCAGGAGCTACTTGAAACTTTGGGAAATAGATTGTTGCATTTCCCACTGTGTGCAGGATAGCTGTGCCATGTTAGTCCGAATTATCAACTTGCTCTTGTCTTTATCTGGAGGTTAAGCATGGTTGAAGGAGATGTTTTGGGTGTGAAATTGACATGAGGTGGATCATAACCATTAATCTTAGATTAAGTAATGCTTAGATTAGTAAAATATACTTCTGGATATGTCTGCATGGGTCATAGAGACATGACTGTGGCTATTATAGGGTCCTTAGGTCATTCTCTTCTGACACTGTTCCCATGCTCTGCTTTCCAGCCATGAACAGAGCAGCTTTGCTTCACCATGCTGCCGCGATGGCTCTGCCTAGAGCCTTTTGACGAATGGGAAAGCTGACCAATACAATGTGTAAGGCTATTTTGTACAAATGGAAATTTTGGACCTCACAGTTTGAGCCCAATTCCCAATTAAATGCTGTCACTTTGTGCAGTAGATCTCCCAGTGCATGGACTAAAGAACTGCTCAACCGGTCTTGCCCTAATTTTTTCATATAATTGTGAGCAAATAAAATGGCATGTTTTAATCTTCTACATTTTAGGGTAGTTCATTATGTCACAGTAGATAACTTAATGCAACCTCACATCTTAACCTGGTTCCCTTTTCATATAATTTCATTACATTTTCATATCACTTTGTTTCATCTTGGTTCTCTCTCTGTCTTTCTGGTTTTCTTTTCTTTTTTTTTTTTTAATACCAGGGATAGAACTCATGACCTCAGGCTTGCCAGGCAGGCGCTTAAGCCACTGAGCTAAATCCCTGGCCCTTTCTGGTTTTCTTTAGTTATTCATAGGAACCAATTTTTTAAATTTAGTGAAGGGTCCAAACAGTTTTCTAAAATTGTATTCTAGTTACTGTCTGTATTTCTGAGTCATCAGGATGAAGTTTCCTTTCTCATGTTCTGCAGTTTGTCCTTTTTTAATAGACCAAGTTAAGTGTATTCCTTTTTTATTTGTTTTCATAATAAGAAAGATAGATAGAGGCTCTGTTTTAGCAACAGATAAAATGTGTAGATTTCCAAGAATATAGCTTAGAGGTCCTGTGTCTGCCTAACAATCATGAGGTCCTAAGTTCAATTCCCAGTACCAAAAGCAAAACAAAACAAAAATGTGTGGATTTCCTCTGATCCTACAAATTTTCACTTGGAATCATTTGGGTCCTCTTATCATATCTATAGCACCAGGACTGTAGAGGGGTCTATACCCTATAGAGATCTTAGCTCAATTTTCAGGGTCTGGTGCCTAGTTTTTCTTCTCATGTGTTTGAGGTCAGTACACCAGGTTTTCTTTTAATAGGGTACTGCTGTGCCATGGAAGAATCTTGTTCTATCCCCAAACTCCTAATAATTTTGAGCATATATTGCTACCAGGCTTGTTAATCTCTCAGTCTTCACGTGTATTGTGTACTTCCTCAAAAGTAAAAGACCACCATTGGGGTTGCCTCATAAATTCCTATTGTTTTCCAGCTGTTTCAGTCTCCTAATGAATTTGTGAGTGGGTGGAGTAAGCAGTACCTATGTAGTTGTAAAAAGTTTCCCAGTTTTTTAATTGGTTTGGTTTCCAAGTGCAGGGCAATTTGGAGAAGAGAGATGCTCTATTTATTTTATTTCAAAAGGAATATGAGTGTGGCACTTGTTTCTGGTTTTGTGATGCAGTTTTAATATTTACAGTCTTGCATTTTGTAAACACAGTCTGATGACACATTGTTTATCAGTGGTGATTTTTAAGGATATTGCACATTTTCATCTTTATAATGAGCTTTTAGAAGGAAGATCATAGAGACTATGACAGAGAATGCCAATTGAAAGTCCAGATTTATTTATTTTAATGTATTAATAAATTGTAATTAAGGCTGGAAACATTAAAATCTTGTTAAAAATCATTAGCAGATAAGAATGGCTTTAATAGTTGTCCATATTATATCTGCTGGAAGAATTGTGCAGTAGGAATTATAATTCCACTTCTCAAAAACTTCAAGCAGACTTTACAGGAAAAAAATAAGGCAGAAAATATCCCAGATAAGGCAAAGGCTTGATGGAAAAGTTTTCTAGCTAGAGTCAAGATATTGGACCAAGGGATCATGGATCATCACAGTGCCAAATTTTATGCTTGAACCAAATCAGGACAGAGATCACAAATGTTATAATTGGTATGTTAAAGTCAACAACAATCGACAAATTTGAACTAATAAATTTCTAAACTACAAGGGATCCTAAATCTAAGTACAGAGAGAGCAACAGTGGGCTAGAAGTACAGCTCAGTAGCAGAGCAATTGTCTAGCATGCACAAGGCACTGTGTTTGGCTTAGGAGAGAGAGAGAGAGAGAGAGAGAGAGAGAGAGAGAGAGACAGAGCGCAGAGACAGAGGCAAAGGCAAAGGCAGAGGCAGCCATTTTGAAATCAGGGCATTGCATGAAACTGCAATTTATGCCATGTGATACAGTCCAAGATCTCTTCCCCCACTGTTTTGTTATTTATTGCTGCATAATATTCACCCAAAAATTAATGGCTTAAATCAATGAGTGATTTCTTACCAATTCTATAAATGACTGCAGCCAGTTAAATAATTCTTCCACACCATAGGGCCATAAGATGTTGGCCAGGGGGTTATTTGAGGGCTCAACTAAGTTGGAACATCCAAAATGACACTCACATGTCTGACACCTCACTGTTCCCAATGGGAAGCTAGCTCCAGCTTAGTGCTGAAATGACTAAACCCCTCCGCCCCCTATTGGAGCCACCTACTGTATGGCTGACATCTCCCCTTTGGCCTTCCTATGACTTCTCTACTTGGCCTCCTCTAGATTTCTTAAAAGATATCTCCGTCTACCAAAAGTGAAAAAGAAAAACCTTCTAAGCATGCTTAAGACTTAGTCTCAGAAATATCACAGCTTCACTTCCACCACATTCCACTAGTTAAAGCAATGACAAAACCAACCTAGTTTTACAGGGAAGGAAAATAACCCCACTGTTTGAAGGGAAAATTACAAAACTCAGCAGTTAACTTTAATGCATCAAATCCACCCAAGTTCCAGAACATTGGCAACATCTTTATAGTTAAGTGAGACTCTACCATAAGAGAAAAGAAAAAAGTTTTAATATCCTCTAGGCTTTTTGAGAGAAACTGAAGTACATTAAAGAAAAGATACACAGATTTTCTGGAGGTTCATAAAAATGACCCTGAGCTACCTTAGGTTCCTGTCCACATTTCTTTCCAAAGTTTTAATCCAATTTTTCATCTTCATTTCTAAATATAAGTGAATGATCAAGAATGGCCAGGATCATTGAAGACAAGATGGCAGACTGGTAGGCAGCAGGAGAGAGACCCTCTCTGAGAGAGACCCTCTCTGAGAGAGACAGCTCAAATGCCAGAATAAAACACCCTGGAGAGACCCAAACAGATAGAGATGGACTCTCACAACCCAGGAAAAAACTAAAGTGCAAAAAACCGCTCGAATATGAGGTCCTGGGACTACCATTAGAGAAGCTAAGATCAGCGAGCACGGTGCCCTCCTCGAGCCACCTGAATTCCTGCCCAACCTGAACAAGCGATCCGCACCGAAGCGACTGGCTTGACCTGCCGGAGCACAGAGATGAACAGCCCTGCATGCAGCTCACCCGGACCAGCCCTGCACTCGACCCACCCAGAGGCACCGTGAATTCCCACCGCAGCCGCGCTGAGGTCAGAGGTCAGGGAGCCCTGCAGTTCTTGGGGACACGGTGAGTGATGAGAATAAGACCCTCCCACGGGAAAGGGGAAACCGACTGGACGACATGTTGGATTTGGGCAGTATGCAGTGAAGGCCTGCAAAGGTTGACTGGCCCGGAAGGGAGGAGCTAGGGCACACTGCCCGTGGGTGAACTCTAATCTCTGATAACCTATTGAAGAGGGCTAAAGCTCCTAGCCTGAACCCTCTAGAGGAGCCTTAACCAACAAGAAAAGGGTCTGGGCATTACACTGTACACTTGCATGGAAGGAACCAAAAACATGATGAAAGGGAGAAATAAGAAACAACTCCCAGCTCCCAACCCTGAGAACATTGATCCAGGAGAGGTAAATACAAAAGAGATTGAGGGCAGCAAAAATGTAACATCAAACACAGCGTTAGCGGACATAAGGAGATATCTTCAGGACCTCGTAAGCAGGACCAAAACTGAAATATTAATTCAAATTAAACAAGAGATAAGTAGATTAATAAAAGAAGGGCTGGGCACCTCTCAAGAAGACACAGACAGAAGAATGGAGGAACACAAATGGAGAGAAAAATTTAATGAAGAGTTCAGAAAAAACCTAGAATTCATGAAGCAAATTCAAAGAGATTATCAGGAAACTAAAGACTTGATAGAGAGCTGGCAAAACTGCTTGAAAGAAACCAAAGATAGACTATCAAAAATTGAACACAGGCTTGCAATGTAGGGTCATGAAAGGGAAGATCTCTTAAAAATAACAAGGGAGCAGGCAGTAAAGATAAAAAGACTGGAAGATGACAAGAGAATCTATAACTTAAGAATAAAGATGTGAATGAAGAAGCAGGAATCAAACCAGAGGAATTACAAAGGCTATTCACAGAAATTATTAAGGAAAATTTCCCAAGCATAGAAAAAAGAAATGATATGCAGAGGTATGAAGCATACATAACTCCAGCCACCTACAACCCAAACAGAGCTACACCCAGACACATAATAATCAAGATCCCAAGAAATTCAATATCAGAACAGAATATTAAAAGCCATCAGAGAAAAGAAACAGATCACTTATAAAGGAAAACCCATTAAAACCACGGCAGACTTCTCCACACAGACCATCAGGTCAAGAAGAGCTTGGAGTAAAGTAATTCAAGTGCTGAAGGAGAACAATCTCCAGCTCAGATTGATGTATCCTGCAAAACTCTCTCTAGAAATTAATGGAGAAACAAGATGCTTCCATGACAAAGAGGAACTTGGAGAACTTGTGACCACCAGTCCAACCCTACAAAAAATACTGAAGGACATTCTAGGGAGAGAGAACAAGAATATGAGCATTTCAGGAATAGTGGCAGAGAGGCCTCAGTGAACGAGGCAGACAGTGGAGTGGAAGAGAAAAATAGACTATCAATGGCAGAAAAATAGAATAGCAGAAATGAGGCAGAGAAGATTGGCTATAATCTC